>CM022299.1:570043064-570198899 GCA_011799875.1 Thinopyrum elongatum
GGATGATATTCATCATGTGACAGTCATAACCTAGGGCGATACGGCACTAGCTCCAGTTCATAAATATAATGTAGGCATGTATTCCGTAAATAGTCATACGTGCTTATGGAAAGAACTTGCATGACATATTTTGTCATACCCTCCCGTGGTAGCGGGGTCCATATTGGAAACTAAGGGATATTAAGGCCTCCTTTTAATAGAGAACCGGAACAAAGCATTAACACACGGTGAATACATGAACTCCTCAAACTATGGTCATCACCGGGAAGTGTCCCGACTATTGTCACTCCGGGGTTGCCGGATCATAACACGTAGTAGGTGACTATAACTTGCAAGATCGGATCTAGAACATGGATATAATGGTGATAACATAAACGGTTCAGATCTGAAATCATGGCACCCGGGCCCAAAGTGACAAGCATTAAGCATAGCAAAGTCATAGCAACATCAATCTCAGAAAATAATGGATACTAGGGATCAAGCCCTAACAAAACTAACTCGATTACATGATGAATCTCATCCAACTCCTCACCAACCAGCGAGCCTACGAAGGAATTACTCACTCCCGGTGGGGAGCATCATGGAATTGGCGATGGAGAAGGGTTGGTGATGACGAATACCGAAGATCCCCCTCTTCGAAGCCCCAAACGGACTCCAGATCTGGCCTACCGATGAAGAACAGGAGGTGGCGGCGGCTCCGTCTCGCGAAATGCGATAAATCTTTCTCCCTCATTTTTTTCTGGAAAAATAGGATTTTATAGCGTCGGTTTCAGGGTCTGCGGGGCCACCAGGTGGGGACAATCCACCTGGGCGCGCCTGGAGGGGGTGGCACGCCCTGGTGGGTTGTGCCCACCCAGGTGCCCCCCTCCGATGGTTCTTGGCTCCAGTATTTTTATTTTATTGTATAAAAATTCCTCGCAAAGTTTCATTCCATTCCAAGAACTTTTATTTCTAGACAAAAACAACACCATGGTAGTTCTGCTGAAAACAGCGTCAGTCCGGGTTAGTTTCATTCAAATCATGCAAATTAGAGTCCAAAACAAGAGGAAAAGCGTTAGGAAAAGTAGATACGACGGTGACGTATCACCCACCGTATGCTATTTTTCTCGAGAGAAGCCACTAGTGAAATCTACGGCCCCCGGGTCTATTTTCTCATCATATACTTTCAGATCTATTTTGCTATTTGCCACTTTTATTTTCAGATCTATATTTCTAAAAACCCAAAAATATTTTTCTTAACTTTATTTTATTCGCGATCTATTTATCCAATCTACTACAATTTATCTCACGTCCGTTTGCCAATTTCTGGCGTTGTTACCCGAAGGGATTGACAACCCCTTTTACACGTCGGGTTGCAAGTATTTGTTCTTTGTGTGCAGGTGATGTTTACGTAGTGTTACTTGGTTCTCCTACTGGTTCGATAACGTTGGTCTCATCACTGAGGGAAATACCTACCGTTGATGTGCTGCATTAGCCCTTCCACTTTGGGGAAATATCGACGTAGTTCAAACCAACATCAGTTTGGTACACACAAGGCACTCCTCCGGTGTCAGAGAGTTGCATGATCTCATGGTCATAGGAACATATAGTTGACATGCAGAAAAACAATAGCAATAAACTTGACACGATCTTATGCTACGTTTATAGTTTGGGTCTTGTCCATCACATCATTCTCCTAATGATGTGATCTCATTATCAAATGACAACTCATGTCCATGGCTAGGAAACGATAGCCATCTTTGATCAACGAGCTAGTCCGGTAGAGGCTTACTAGGGACATGTTGTTGTCTATGTATCCACACATGTATTTGAGTTTCTGATCAATACAATTCTAGCATGGATAATAAACGATTATCATGAACAGGGAAATATGATAATAACCAATTTATTATTGCCTCTAGGGCATATTTCCAACACATGGCTCTTGCGTCAAGGCAATTTTGGGGCAACAAGAGGAACTCAAGGCCCAACTTCACCAAGAACAACTCAAGTGGCTCAAAGAACAAGCAACGAGTAAGGATTTTCTACAATTGCAGCAATGTGAGTCACTTTGTGGTGGAGTGCCCTTACGAGAAGAGGGAAGACAATGGTGGCAAACTCATTCGCCAAGACAAAGCCAAGTCTTTCCCAAGCAAGAACAACTTCACCAAGAAGACACCTCCAAAGGGCTTGGTGGCACATGAAGAGTATGCCTCCGATGATGATGATGAAGATACAAGTGGAGAAGGAATGGCAATGGTGACCATTGCCATTGCCACATCTTCGCCCTCCAAGGTGTATCTCTTCGGTGCCCCCAACAAGAGCACCGTTGCCAAGTGTCTCATGGCCAAATGTATCAACAAGGTAACCTCAAACATCAAAACCACCATCACTACTACTCCTTCATTGTTAGATTGTGTTGATGATAGTGAGGTGGTGAATGGTGATGAGAATGAGTTTACCAAGTTCGTGAGTAAGCTCAAGGGTGAATCCAAGAAGCACTTTGTTGCCCTCTTGGAACAACTTGGTGAGGCCATTGATATCATTGAGTCCCATGAGGATACCATCTCCAAGTTGGAGGGGCATAGTCGTGATTATGCCGATGAGATTGCGGATCTATCCAATGCTCTTGAGGAAGAGCAAGGACTTCGTTTGACTCTTGAGGAGTCACACAACGTTGGTCTAGCTAAAATGCAAAAAGATCTTGATCATGCTATTGTTCTTACTCGAGTGCTTAAATCAGAGAAAGTTGCACTTGGGGTTATCCATGATAGACTCGAGGAAGAGTTTGATACACTTGACAAGGCTCACAAGGTCTTGAAGGGTGTTCATGCTTATCTCAAATAGTCTCATGATCAACTCCAAGTGAAGCTAACCAAGGAGACTTCCACGTGTCCTCCTTTCGTTCCAATTGATAATGCCCATGCTACTAACCCTTGTTGTGAGCATGTGCATCTTGTGGAGGAAAATCCCAAGTTGAAGGAGCAACTTGAGAAGGGCCTTGTGACATGCATACAAGGCGAAAAGAACCTCAATGACCTTTTGAGTAACCAAAAGGAAGTTGTAGGAAAGGAAGGACTTGGGTGTGTACCCAAGTCAAAGAAGAAGAAGAACAAGACCAAGCAACCTCTCCTGCTCAAGGAAACTTTTGTCAAGGCGAGTGAGGGTACTCATGAGAAGAAGAAGAACAAGGAAGTGGGTGCCAAGAAGGGCAAAAACCGCCCCTACCAACAAAGCCGGCGACTTTAACCCCTCTTATGTTTTATGTCGTGCTAGTGATGGGCATGTTTATGCTAAATTCATTGGTTCTTATTATGAGTACATTGAATGGTCTATTTGGGTTCCTAAGACCCTTTTTACTAACCTCAAAGGACCCATTCAAGAATGGGTATCTAAATCCAAGCATTGATCTCTTGTAGGAGTTTGCTTCCGGTGGGGTGTCATGGTTTCTTGATAGTGGAGCAACAAATCATATGACCGGGAGCAAGGACTTGGTGGTGGATGTGCATCCAATTCCATCTATGCCCACCCATGTCCAATTCGGTGATGCTTCGACATCTAATGTATTGGGACTTGACAAGGTGGTCATCTCTCAAGATTTATCTATTAAGAAGGTCATGCTTGTTGAGTCCCTTGCATACAATTTGCTTTTTGCTCGTCAACTTGCACTTATGGGCTTTGCAACATTCTTTGATCTTGATACCGTGGCCCTTTTGTGGAGCAAGACTCTTAAAGTAGCTTTTGTTGGGCATGTCGAGAACGGTCTCTATGTGGTGAACTTTTCGGAGTGACCTACTAAGACCGCGACTTGCCTAATAGCTAAAGTTGATGTGGGTTGGCTTTGGCATCGCCGACTAGCCCATGTCAATATGAGATCTTTGCAAAGTCAGCTCAAAGGGGATCATGTCCGTGGACTAACAAATGTGAGTTTTGCCAAAGATCGTGCTTGCAGTGCTTGTATTGAAGGAAAGCTACATGAGATGGCTCACCGACCCTCGACTATCATCTACTCGAAGAGGCCCTTGGAGCTCCTTCACATGGATCTCTTTGGTCCTCCATCCTTTGATAGTCTTGGTGGAAGAAAGTATTGCTTGGTACTTGTGGATGACTACTCAAGATATACATGGGTATACTTTTTCAAGAGGAAGAGTGAGACTCAACAAACCGTCATCAACTTTGCAAATGAAGCTCAACGTCAACATGAAGCAAAGATTTTGATGATTAGAAGTGACAACGGCACCGAGTTCAAGAACTACACCTTGGATGAGTTTCTTAGTGATGAGAGGGTCAAGCACCAATATGCCGCACCCTATACCCCTCAACAAAATGGTGTGGCGGAGATGAAGAACCGGACGTTGGTGTACGCGGCAAGGACCATGATGGCGGAATTCAAATCTCCGTACAACTTTTGGGCCGAAGCCATCAACACCGCATGTCATGCATCCAATCGGCTCTACCTCCGCAAAGGCTTGAACAAGACTCCATATGAGATTCTTACCGGCAACAAGCCCAACCTCAAGTACTTCCAGGTGTTCGGTTGTAAGTGTTTGATTCTCAAGAAAGGTGTTCGTTTTTTTAAATTTGAACCTAGAGCTCAAGAGGGCATATTTGTTGGTTATGCTACAAACTCTCATGCTTATTGTGTCCTCAACAAGTCCACCAGACTCATTGAGGAGACGTGTAACATGGAGTTTGATGAAAATAACGGCTCCCAAGTGGAGCAAAGTGGTCTTTGTGATGTAGGTGATGAAATTCCTCCTCAAGCCATAAGAAGAATGGGGATTGGTCAAATACTCCCCATTGAGGAACCCCTTGTGGCCGAAGCAAAAGGACAATGCTCTACTCAAGTGGAGCCATCACCAACGCTAGAGCCAAACGCTTTCGAAGAACAAAATGAAGGCCCTCAACCCAATGAACAAGATCAAGGGCAATATCAACCTCATGATGATGGTGATGCACCTAGTGATGCCCAAGATCAAGTTCATGATACCGAGCAAGCTCAAGATCAAGAGACTTCTCAAGATCAAGGGCAAGCTCAAGACGGTGCTCAAGATGAACAAGATGTTGATCCTAAGATGCCTATTGAGGAACTTGAGCGCCGTGCCACTAAGGTCGCTTCCAAGCTCGAGCGTCAACAACATGTCATGGAGAATGTGCTTGGAAGCTTGAGAAAAGGGGTAACTACTTATAAACAATTGTCGAACTTTTGTGAGCATCATGTGTTTGTTTTGTGTGTTGAACCCCAAAAGGCACATGAGGCGCTCGATGATGAGGATTGGCTTGAAGACATGCATGATGAACTCAAAAACTTCGAGCGCAACCAAGTTTGGGAATTAGTGCCAAGGCCAACGAAGGAACACAATGTCATTGGGACCAAATGGATCTTCAAGAACAAGCAAGATGTGAACGGTGTGGTTTTTCGAAACAAGTCAAGATTGGTGGCACAAGGCTACTCCCAAGTCGAGGGTATCGACTACGGTGAAACCTTTGCCCCCGTTGCTCGTCTTGAATTTATTCGCATGTTGCTTGCATATGCATCTCATCATGATTTTAAGTTGCAACAAATGGATGTGAAGAGTGCATTTCTTAATGGTCCTTTGAATGAGTTGGTATATGTCAAACAACCTCCGGGATTTGAGGATCCCAAGCTCCCCAATCATGTATACAAACTCAAAAAGGCACTCTATGGCCTTAAACAAGCCCCACGTGCGTGGTATGAGCACCTTACCGGGTTGTTGCAAGATTGTGGGTTTGAAATTGGGAAAATCGATCCCACTCTTTTTACTAAGAGGGTCAAAGGGGATTTGTTCATATGCCAACTATATGTTGATGATATTATTTTTGGTTCTCCTAACAAATCTTTCAATGATGAGTTTTCCACACTAATGATCGAGAAGTTTGAGATGTCTATGATGGGAGAGTCGAAGTCAAGCAAAGGAGAGAAGGAACGTTCATCAACCAAGCCAAGTATACCCAAGACATGCTCAAGAGATTCAAGCTAGATAATGTCAAGCCGGTCAAGTTTCCCATGCCCACCAAATGCAAGCTTGACAGTGATCCCAATGGTAAAGCGGTGGATCAAAAGGTATATCGCTCCATGATTGGATCCTTGCTTTACCTTTGTGCATCTAGACCGGATATCATGTTGAGTGTGGGAATTTGTGCATGGTTTCAAGACGCACCTAAGGAAAGCCACTATGTGGCGGTCAAGCGAATCTTTCGATATTTGGCTCATACCCCAAACTTTGGCTTATGGTACCCCAAAGGAGCAGGCTTCGATCTCATGGGTTATTCGGACTCGGATTGGGCGGGAGATTGTGTGGAGAGGAAGTCAACTTCCGGAGGGTGCCAATTCCTTGGTTGCTCTTTGGTAAGTTGGTCCTTGAAGAAGCAAAATTGTGTGTGTCTCTCCTCCACCGAGGCCGAGTATGTAGTCGCCGCAAGTTGTTGTGCACAGTTACTATGGATGAGGCAAACTTTAAAGGATTACGGTGTCACTTTTGACAAAGTGCCTCTTCTATGTGACAATGAAAGTGCTATCAAGATTTCTCACAATCCGGTGCAACATAGCAAGACAAAGCATATTGAGATTCGTCATCATTTCATTCGGGATCACATCAAGCGTGGAGATATTGAGATCATCTACATCAACACTCAAGAGCAACTAGCGGATATTTTCACCAAGCCTCTAGATGAAGCAAGATTTCGTGAGTAAAGGCATGAGCTAAACATCATTGATTCGAGCAATGTGGCTTGAATCTAGGCACACCCCACCGCACTCATCATTCTATCTTGTTCTAGATGTAGGCATGGACATAGGGGGAGTGTTGTTCTCTCAATGAACTTTCCCTCCCCCCCCCCCATTATGCATAAATCGATCAAGTCTTTCACATTAGCCATTTTGATGGTACTTGTGCTTCAAAGATGAGTTTTGGTCATGGGACCAAGGTTAAAATCTTCGCGGTGCCATACCAATTGACTCAAACATAGGTGGCTTCGGCCACCGCCCTCTCCTTGAGAGGTGATATGGACTTCATTGATCTTATCTAGTCGTGTAGGACTGTGTTTGGGCTTTGAGTCACTCCAAGGGTGCTTCTCTTGTTTGTTTGCCTTTTGCACTTGGAGTAGCTCCCTCTTGTTGTTGTGTTTCGTGTCTCCTTCCCTTGTCTTTCTTTGCCTTTCTCTCTTTTTGTTGCATAAGCCCCTTTCTCTTGTCTTTCTTGTTTCTGCTTGTTGTCGTTGGAGCAGCACTACCGCTGGGGCAGGGCGGTACTACCATTCATAGTTCTAAGCGATACTACCGCTGGCCCGCGCGGTGCTGCTGCTCTGAGTCGGGGCATGGGGGATTTGAATCAGGCAGGGGGAGTTTCAATTCCCCCATACTCATTCGTCTCTCTCTCCCACTCCTCTTCCTCTCTCCAGTGACGAACAAGCAGCGGGGGGCCGCTGCCTCCGTGCCGTCTTCTGCGTTTCCGTCCGGTGGGATCGTTCCCCACCTTCTCCTCTTGCCATGGATGCTGGTGATGGCAGTTCGGAGCATCTTGTCGGTCGCATCAACCCCGAGTGCCCTGGAGGGTTGAAATGCTATCGCACTTCTGAGGTGGCTGGTGCATTTTCTAGTGCTCAACCTATCCAGCCCAAGCAGACCACCAAGCAAACTACAAACAAGCCAAAGACGAAGGTCAAGTCTATGTCAGAGATGTCTGCTAAGGAGTTTTGTGTGGCTCATCGCCGCAATCCGTGTTCTCAACCTCAAGATCCTGATTTTATCAACCGCCCCTTCTGGAACAAGCAGCAGAAGTCTATCTATTTTGATGTGCTCAAAGCAAAGAAGAACCTGCTTGTGAGTGTCAGGTCCATTGACATTCCCCATTTGGAGAAGGGTCGTGCCTACTTTGGAGAGGCTCTTGATTTGTGTGCTCAGCTGAATATCATCAGGGTCATGGAGTTCAACAAGGATTTTGATGCTGATATTGTGGCTCAGTTTTATGCCACTGTTCACCTTGGCACTGATGAGGAAAGGACTATGACATGGATGACAAATGGCAAAGTTCTCTCAGTCAAATGGAAGGCTTTCATGGAACTTTTGGGTTATGAGGACTAGGGGCTTGACAACCCGGTTGGCTTTCGTCCTGTAACACCCCTGTGTAATAGCCACTATGGTTACCTGCTAATAATGCCAAGTCATCTCATTTGTAGTGCCTAATAACTTTGGTTAATTATTCAATTCAAATTCTATTCTAAAAATCAACTCAAATTCAAAAGTGCAAAATAAATTTGCTCAAACACTATTGGAAAAAAGTTCACTAAATAGCAAATATTCCAGAAGCACTCATAAAAATATAAACAATGATGGTGGAGTTAGCTAAATGACTCAAACCACATGAAATAGCACCAAAACATCATTATTTAAACCATTTATAATTAAATCAAATTCAAATAAAATTCTACTTTGCCCAAACCAATTTTTGGTGAAAGGTAATGTTGCATTGTAATATTTGGGCCAAGTCCCACATTTTATAAAAGAGAACAAGTGGTCTAACTATTTCAAAACAGGAAAGAATAAAAGAAAAATCAAAACAGAAACGGAAAATATAAAACGAGGCACTGTGCAATGGGCCTAAGTGCACAGTGCCCCGATCCGGCGCAGCTAGCCTATTCCCTCTTTCTCCCCCCCGCGTGTCGGCCGCGTCTTGGGCGAGCGTGCGCGCACCGGCCGCGCGTCGACACGCCGGCGTCCACCGACGCTACAGGGCAGCGGAGGGGATAAGGACCTGCCCCGTCCAGCTCCCCTGGTCCTTCTCGTCCACTCGTCGCTCCTCCCTCGCCTCTCTCGCTCGCGCTCGCCTTTCCCCTCTCCGGTCCGAGCGTCGTCGCCGCCGTCCTCGCTCATTCCCGCTGCCACCGAGCTCCGCTCGCCGCTCCGCCGTGTCCTGCGCCATCGCCATGGACCGCCACGACCTCGGGCGCCGTTGATTGGGGCCGGGAAGCTCCACGTCGCGCGGATCGAGCCGCGCCCATCTGCGGCATCTTCGGCGATCTTCCTCCACGCCGGCCAACCCTGCAGCTACTAAACCCATCAAGGGTTTTTCATAGCCGCAAGGTGAGCCGCAGATCCTCGCACGCTCTTCTTCGTGCTCCAATGCGCCCATAGCTGCTAATCTACGCGAGTCCGAACCCGTCGCCGCGGACCTCGTCGCCGGCAAGGTTCTGGTGACCTTTTGGTCACGCACCTGCGTCCAACAGCTTCGCTCGCACGCGTAGGGCACGACCAACCCACTAGCTCGAGCTACTTTGCACTGCTTCGCCATGTCCAACTTCGCCCGAACGCCGGCGTCCGCTGCGTCGCTCGCCGTCGCCGCCACACGCCGTTCCAGGCCACGGCGCCACCACCACTCGACGCGGCATCGACAGCCCGTTCGAACGCACCTAGCCGCGCCCCTTCCCGTGCCCTGTGCACGTTTTCCAATGAGGTCCGAGCCGCACCGCCGTTGTTTTGGTCACCGGCGACCTGCCGCCAGCCGCCGCTGACGTGGCGCACTTGGGGCCCACCCCTGTGAGGCTGCTAGTGGGCCCCAGCGCCTCAGTTGACCGCGTTGACCACGGTCAACGCGGGCACTATTCACCCCCTGTAGCTGACATGTGGGCCCCTATTGAGTTAATCACTAATCACACTTAATTGCTTAATCTGATAATTAGCTCAGTCACTGACAGATGGGGTCCACCCACTAATTAACCCTTTGTTTATTTTAAACAAACTCTAAATAGGCCTCTGAGTATGACATGTGGGACCCACTGGTCAGTTTGACCAGTCAGCGTCTCTATTGACTGCTGACATCACAGTGACATCATACTGACGTCATAAATCATTTCTATTAATAAAAATAATTGCAGAAAAATCATTTAAACTTCAAAAATTAATAACTTTTAAACCGTAGCTCAGATCGAAAAACTTTATACATGAAAGTTGCTCAGAACGACGAGACAAATTTGATCGTGTCGTCTGTTTCGATGCCAGAACCCTCTACGTAGGTGAAACCGCAACTTTGTGGCCATATCCGGTAGATGCATAGTGCTTATACACCGGATAATAAATCCCGCGTTAATCCTAAAATAACTAAAATGACTTAGGTGCATCTGTAGGCAACCCTGCACTGCATCCTAGCATAGCATACCCTGTGTTGCATCATTTGCTGTGCATTTATATGTTTCTTCCCCCTCTTCTCTCTCGATAGACCCCGACCTCGACGTAGCTCTCGAGACTGACGCAGCTCCGAAGGTCGACTACGCTCCAGACGATCAGCCCCTTGCCGCCGAGCTTCCAGGCAAGCACCCCCTTTTGAGCATTCCGATATCGCCCACTCTCTTCTCTCTTATGCTTGCATTAGAATCTGCTGCTGTTACTGTATCCTATATCTGCTGCATAGCCTGTTTACTTGTAACCTGCTATTGATACTTACCTGTTATCCTAAACTGTTTAGAATAGGTTGGGTAGAGACCATCAGAGACCCCACTTATCCCGACTGCCCCGCTGGATGATCAGAAGACCCGAGCAACGGGAACAAAGACCAGGCCCCGACACCGCACGATACTTCCCCCTTAACTGCTCGACACTACTGGGTTAATATCGAGTGCCGAGGGTGATACCTCGTCAGCACTTCTGATGTTAACCTTGTAGGTTAGTTATTCGGTTGTGGTAAGCGAGGGTGATTCCTCCTACACCACCCCCGATAACGACATTGTCGTGCAACTGCTCAAGTGTGGTCCTCGAGGGTGATGCCTCTTTAGTTCACCTTGACGTTTACATCAGGTGGGATCCAACGAGGGTGATGCCTCGGATTCCTTCTTGATGTGGTAGCCACACGGATGACTTACATTACTGATGTTACTGTTCATACTGGATAAAGACATGTCGGCCCTAAGGGGTACCCGCGCGAGCTTAATAGCGAGTGATGTGGAATCGGGTGGACCTGGATGGTGCCCGAGTATTGAACACGAGGCGTGGCCGGGCATTCTTAGCCCTTGCCACAAGTCCTCGAGACGGGGCGACGGGGTCACATCTTTCGTGAGTCTCTGCTCGTTACCGCACTACCAACACACTAGCGGTTTGGATATTTGATCCGAGAGGCCTCTGGCCTGATAGCACTAACCATCACGTGGGCATAGTATGGGCATTCTGCGTCGTATACTTCAGCCGAAGCTTAACGGACGTCAGCGATTGAGCGGCGCGCGCCGAGTTGGACTGGTTACATAACTGCGCTTGTATTAAGGGGTTGCTAGGTCTGCTCTCGGCCATGAACGTAACATGCAGGAGTTCCCGGGGCGAAGGCCCAAGACCCCTGGGGGCATAGGTTTAGTCCGGCGTGCTGACCTCTCTGTTAAGTATTTGGTCGGGTTGCGGCGTATCGTTTGGCCGAGGCCGGGCATGACCCAGTAAAGTGTGTCCGGCCGGAGTTAATCGAGCGTGGTGGGTAAGTTGGTGCACCCCTGCAGGGAAGAACTAATCTATCGATAGACTGTCCTACGGTAACGGACACTCGGAGTTTTATTCCAATCGGTACAACTAGAACTGGAGACTTGAGATGAAATGGATAGTATGGCTCTGGGATTGCTTTCTCGTAGGGAGTCAAGGAAGGATCTCTGGCCGTGGTTGATAACATTACTACTACTTTACATTATGCTATTCTGCACTCTCCTTATGCTGCAAGACTGATGAAGATGCTGAAGATGCTAGTCTTCGATAGGACTAGGCTTTCCCCCTCTATTCTGGCATTTCTGCAGCCCAGTCCACTTGAACAGCCCTCCTTTGAAAATGTTGCATATGTAGTGTAGATCTTTGCTTGCTGAGTACTTCGGATGAGTACTCACGTTTGCTTTACTTTCTTTTTCTCCCCATATCCATATGTCGCCACCAGATGACGGAGCCCCTGAGTTAGCTGCCCCTGTCGACGACTACGGCTACTACTACTACCCTCCCTGCGAGTACTACTACGAGGAGCCGACAGATGACCAGGAGTAGGATTCAGAGGGTCCTAGGCAGGAGGCCTATGCCTTTCGATCATAGTGTTTTATTTTTCCCCGCCTTCCTAAAGGCTTATCTCTGTTTCTGTAATATATCTGTACCCAGATATCTGATGCTTCCACTGACACTTGTATGCCATCGAGCTATGTATTCGAGCCCTCGAGGCCCCTGGCTTGTTATATAAAGCTTGTATGACTTTATTTATGTTTTAGAGTTGTGTTGTGATATCTTCAAGTGAGTCCTTAGGCTTGATCATGTGCATTTGCATGTATGATTAGTGCATGATTAAGCCGCGGTCGTCACACGTCCACACAAGGAGATCACTTCCACTCACAAGTCTGCTCTTTGGCCCTATAGCACGGTGAAGATCAACCCCGACACGCAGAAGAAGACATATGAGTTGTTTCCCTTTCTGGACATTCTTCATCGCATCTTCAGCACACCCTTTTTCCTCGGATCGGGAACTTGGATCAGGTACATTCCTACCTAGTGGATATGTTGCTCTTCTGTCAGCATGAGAAGGATGCAAACACTGGAGAATCTTTGGATGTCTCCCATGTCATGTGGTCAGAGCTTCTCTCTGCCATCACTGAGCGCAAGTGTCCCATCTATGGCCCCTTCCTGATGTTGCTTATTGAGAAGGCATGGGCTTTCACCTATCCTAATACCACGTTTGAGACCGGTGACTTGACCTCTCATGAGATTGTTCAACTGAGATAGAAGGAGCATTGGGGCACTCATGTTCCAGAGACAGAGACTCCTTTGGGAGATGATGAAGCTGAGGCAGACGAGGATGATGAGCCAGATTATGAGCCCTCTGGAGTGGAGCCATCTTGGGCTAAGAAGCTCAAGCGAAAGATGAAGAAGATTTTTTGTATGGAGTCTCATGGGCAGTATATGGCACATGTGTCAGAGAAAAAATCACGCAATCATCACAAGGCTCTTATGCGTCAGCTTGGAGTTGAAGTTAATATTGGGTCAGAGGACAAGATCACTGACAAGGAGGAGTGGTTCTCTCAGCACTATCCCTGGACAGATTCAGAGACTGATCAGCCTGCTGCTGCTGCCGATGACGAAGGCGTGAGTGACCATGTGGAGCTGTGAGGATGGGGTTCTCCGGCGTTGCTATCACTTGTGACCGTTATAGCACTCTTTGTCCTTTTGGTGTCTCGATGCCAAAGGGGGAGAGAGTTTAGGAATTTGCTGAGTTGCGAGTGCATCTTATTTGCTGTGTCTTTCTCTCTCGTGAACTCTTTTATTGTTTGGTTGCTTTGGTTTGGCTTGTGCTTGTGAGACTTGGTTATCCGGCCATATGGTGTAAGCCATATGCTATCTTATTACTATCCTTATGTTGTCTAGTACTCTCTGTTAGTATGTGAGTTATGCTTATCTTGTCCTTCTTATGCTCACATACTACTTCTTGCATCCTAGTTTACTTTTCCCTTGTTGTAGATGCAACTGTTGTCGGTCTATAAAATATAGGGGGAGTGTTGATCCTAGTGTGTGTGCTTTGCATTCCAAAAGCATTCTTAATTAAGTGCACACATCTAGGGGGAGCCCGTCTATATTTTGTAGATTTTGGGTTTGCTTATTATCATGTTATATCTCTATGCAAATCTCATATTGTCATCAATCCACCAAAAAGGGGGAGATTGTTAGGGCATATTTCTCTCAAAGTGGTTTGGTGATTGATGACAATGCTTTTGCGGACTAATCGTGTGCATTGAGCATTTCAGATATTTCTTCATTTGGCACAAGATGATTTCTACCCCTCGGTGTGTAAAAGAGAAGACGGTGTTCTTCCTTCATTTCATTTTTGGTGGACTTGAGTCGTAGGATATACCGTACTATCAAGAGGGGGTCTGTATTGGAAAGGTTTGGGTGGAATCAACACGTACACAACTCCCTTGCACCCCTAGTTCTTTCCTGCTTCTTTGGAGTGTCCTTCCTCTGTGTTGGAGTGGCTATGGATGAAGCCAGCGGTAGTACCACGGTCGGCAGCGGTAGTGATGTCGCTTGAACTACGTCGGTATTTCCCCAAAGAGGAAGGGATGATGCAGCACAGCTATGGTAGGTATTTCCCTCAGTGATGAGACCAAGGTTATCGAACCAGTAGGAGAACCACGCAACACTACGTGAATGGCACCTACACACAAAGAACAAATACTTGCAACCCGACGTAAAAGAGGGGTTGTCAATCCCTCCCGGATAAAAAGATAGATAAATTTGTAGTAGATCGGATAAATGGATCTCGCGGGAACACGAGATAAAATAAATAACAATAAATTGCAGCAAGATATTTTTGGGTTTTTGGATTTATAGATCTGAAAATAAAAGAAAATAAAAATAGATCTCAAAGGCAAATATGATAAAGAAGAGACCCGGGGGCCGTAGATTTCACTAGTGGCTTCTCTCGAGAAAAATAGCATACGGTGGGTAAACAAATTACTGTTGGGCAATTGATAGAACTTCAAATAATTATGATGATATCCAGGCAATGATCATTATATAGGCATCACGTCCAAGATTAGTAGGCCGACTCCTGCCTGCATCTACTACTATTACTCCACACATCGACTGCTATCCAGCATGCATCTAGTGTATTAAGTTCATGGAGAAACGAAGTAATGCAATAAGAACGATGACATGATGTAGACAAGATCTATTCATGTAGGAATAGACCCCATCTTGTTATCCTTAATAGCAACGATACATACGTGTTATTTCCCCTTCTGTCACTGGGATTGAGAACCGTAAGATCGAACCCATCACTAAGCACCTCTTCCCATGGCAAGAAAAATCGATCTAGTCGGCCAAACTAAACCAAAGATTCGAAGAAGAAATACGAGGCTATAAGTAATCATGCATATAAGAGATCAAAAGACTCAAATAACTTTCATGGATAAAAACATAGATCTGATCATAAACTCAAAGTTCATCGGATCCCAACAAACACATTGCAAAAAGAGTTACATCAAATAGATCTCCAAGAGACCATTGTATTGAGAATCAAAAGAGAGAGAGGAAGCCATCTAGCTACTAACTACGAACCCGTAGGTCTACAATGAACTACTCACGCATCATCGGAGAGGCACCAATGAGGATGATGAACCCCTCCGTGATGGTGTCTAGATTGGATCTGTGATTTCTGGAACTTGCGGCGGCTAGAATTGTATTTCGTCGACTCCCCTAGGGTTTCTAGAATATTGGGGTATTTATAGAGCAAAGAGGTGGTGCGGGAGGCCACTGAGGTGGGCACAACCCACCAGGGTGCGCCTGGGCCCCTGGCGCACCCAGTTGGGTTGTGCCCCCCTCGGGGCACCCCTATGGTACTTCCTTTGCCCAACTTGTGTCTTCTGGTCCAGAAAAAATCACCAAAAAGTTTCGCTGTGTTTGGACTCCGTTTGGTATTGATTTTCTGCGAAGTGAAAAATAAGCAAAAAAACAGCAACTGGGACTGGGCACTATGTCAATAGGTTAGTCCCAAAAAATGATATAAAGTTGCTATAAAATGATTGTAAAACATCCGACATTGATAATATAACAGCATGGACCAATCAAAAATTATAGATACGTTGGAGACGTATCAGCATCCCCAAGCTTAATTCCTGCTCGTCCTCGAGTAGGTAAATGATAAAAACAGAATTTTTGATGTGGAATGCTGCCTAACATGTTCATCACATAATCTTTTCATTGTAGAATGGACATTTGGACTTTTATATGATTCAAAGCAATAGTCTAGTTTTGACATTAAGATTTCAATACTCAAGCATATCAACAAGCAACCATGTCTTTCAAAATATCAACACTAAAGCAAGTTATCCCTAGCCCCTTATGCTCAATCATTGATCCATTCATGAACACACTCGCATATTAGCTACAACCAATGCTCAATTATGATCATAGTGCCCCTTAGTTGGTGCTTTATAAGAGAGGATGGAGACTCAAAAATAAAATTTGAATAAAGTAAATAGAAAGGCCCTTCGCAGAGGGAAGTAGGGATTTGTAGAGGTGCCAGAGCTCAGAGTGAAAAAGATGGAGATAAAAACATTTTGGGTGGCATGCTTTTCCTGTCAACGAAAACGATCGAGTAGTTCCCAATACTTTCCATGGAATTTATTATTTGACAACATAAAATAAATTCATTTTTCATTTCGGGACTGGGCATCCCTAATACCTTTGCCGTACTCTCGTGCAATGACAAGTGAATAAACACTCATCTTGAGAATAACACATCTAGCATGGAAAAATATCAGCCACCCCCTACCGTTTCATGAGCGGTACGAGCACACAAAAGAGAAATTTATTTTGAAAATTAGAGATGGCACATACAAATTTGCTTAGAACGGCACGGAAATACCGCATATAGGTAGGTATAGTGGACTCATATGGCAAAACTGGTTTAAGGATTTTGGATGCACAAGTAGTGATCATACTTAGTGCAAATGAAGGCTAGCAAAAGATTGAGAAGCATCCAACCAAGAAACGAGAAATCTCATAAGCGAGTATTAAGCATAACTAACACTGAATAATGCACCACAAGTAGGATATAATTTCATTGCATAACTATTGACTTTCGTGCTTGCATAGGGAATCACAAACCTTAACATCAATATTCTTACTAAAGCATAATTACTCATCAACATTACTCACATATTATATCATCATATCACAAAACTATTACAAGGAATCAAGTTTATTTTGTCCAATGATCTTCATGAAAGTTTTTATTATATCCCTCTTGAATATCTATCACTTTGGGACTAATTTCATGTGTTGCTTTTGATAGCTCAAACAAATCTAAGTGAAGAACATGAGCATAAAAATTTTCTTCTCCCAAAATAATTTAAGTGAACCATTAGAGAATTTCTTCAAAATTACTACTCTCAAATAAATCTAAGTGAAGCATGAGAGCATTTCTTCAAAAATACTAAAGCACACCGTGCACAAAAAGATATAAGTGAAGCACTAGAGCAATTCCATAGCTCATAAAGATTTAAGTGAAGCATAGAGAGCAATTCTAACAAATCATAGCATAATTTTGGCTCTCTCAAATAGGTGTGTCCAACAAGGATACTTGAATAAAAATAAAAAGTAAAACAAGCAAAGTCTCAAATCATACAAGACGCTCCAAGCAAAACTCATCATATGTGATGAATAAAAATATAGCTCCAAGTAAAACACCGATGGTCGTTAGAAGAAAGAGGGGATGCCACTCGGGCATCCCCAAGCTTAGTTGCTTGATTATATTTTAGATAATAGCTTGGGATGCCATGGGCATCCCCAAGCTTAGGCTCTTCTTACTCCTTATTTCTTCATCCATCGTGATCTCACCCAAAACTTGAAAACTTTAATCACACAAAACTCAACAAAACCTTCGTGAGATCCGTTAGTATACCAAAGCAAATCACTACTATAAGTACTGTTGCAAACCCATTCATATTTTATTTTTGCATTATATCTACTATATTCCAACTTTACTATGGCTTATACCCTCCAATACAAACCATAGATTCATCAAAATAAGCACACAACGCAAAGAAAACAGAATCTGTCAAAAACAGAACAGTCTGTAACAATCTGAAAACTTCGAATACTTCTGTAACTCCAAAAATTCTGAACAATTAGGAAAACGTAGGAAATTTGTATATAAATCTTTTGTAAAAAATGTAGAATTTTTCATCGCTTCTGTGAATTTCAAAAATTATTTTACTGGACACAAAAGTTTCTGTTTTTCAACAAGATCAAATCAACTATCACCGAACATGATCCCAAAGGCTTTGCTTGGCACAAACTCTAATTAAAACACAAAAAACACAATCATAATAGTAGCATAATTTTGCAAACACTCAAGAACATAAATAAAAAGACAAAAATAAATTTTATTCATTGGGTTGCCTCCCAACAAGCGCTATTGTTTTATGCCCCTAGCTAGGCATAATGCAAAGATCTAAGTGTTGTCATCTTTGTTTCTAGATCCATAAGATGCCATCATGATTGATTCATATGCTGGCTTAATTCTTGTTCTAGGGAAGTGTTCCATGCCCTTTCTCAAAGGAAATTGGAATTTGATGTTCCCTTCTTTCATATCAATCACGGCACCTATAGTGCGTAAAAACGGTCTACCAAGAATAATTGGACAAGACGGATTGCAATCAATATCAAGAACAATAAAATCTATGGGCACATAATTCCTATTTGCAAGGATAAGAACATCATTAATCCTTCCCATAGGCTTTTTAATAGTAGAATCCGCCAAGTGCAAATTTAAAGAACATTCTTCGATATTAGTAAGACCAAGCACATCACATAAGGATCTCGGAATTGTAGAAACACTAGCACCCAAGTCACATAAAGCATAACACTCAAAAAATTTAATCTTGACTTTGATAGTAGGTTCCCATTCATCATGTAATTTTCTAGGAATTGAAATCTCTAATTCCAACTTTTCTTCCAAAGCTTTCATCATAGCATCAACGATATGTTTAGTAAAAGCTTTATTTTGTTCATAAGCATGGAGTGAATTTATCATGGATTGCAACAAAGAAATACAATCAATCAAAGAGCAATTATCATAATTAAAGTCTTTGTAATCCAAAAGAGTGGGCACATCACTAGTTAAAGTTTTGACCTCTCCAAACTGACTTTTATCAATTTTCTCAACAAGATTTTCACCCTCCAAATTATCGAGACGCCTTCTAGCTAAAGTTGACTCTTCTTCAGTCCCTTTATAATCAATCTTAATTTTACTAAGCAAGGAATCAATAGAAGAAACACCAATCACTTTAAGATCTTCATCATTTTTATGAAAGCAATCGCTAGAAAACGCTTTTTCTAAAAATTTAAGCATGGAGTGAATTTATCATGGATTGCAACAAAGAAATACAATCAATCAAAGAGCAATTATCATAATTAAAGTCTTTATAATCCAAAAGAGTGGTCACATCATTAGTTAAAGTTTTAACCTCTCCAAACTGACTTTTATCAATTTTCTCAACAAGATTTTCACCCTCCAAATTATCGAGACGCCTTCTAGCTAAAGTTGACTCTTCTTCAGTCCCTTCATAATCAATCTTAATTTTACTAAGCAAGGAATCAATAGAAGAAACACCAATCACTTTAAGATCTTCATCATTTTTATGAAAGCAATCGCTAGAAAATGCTTTTTCTAAAAATTCTCTTTTAGCTCTAAGCATAGCGGTTCTTTTCTTACTTTCATCCATAGAAACATATAAAGATTTAATTGATTCCTCAACCTTAGGCACAAAAAATTTCATCTTGAGATTTTCTACATCATGAGAAATTCTATCAATCCTTCTAGACATATCATCAATTTTACTCAACTTTTCTTCTATCATAGTATTAAAATTCTTTTGAGCATTGATAAATTCTTTAATATTATTCTCAAGATCAGAGGTGTTCCTATTATTATTATAAGAAGGATTACCATAGGAATTGCCATAATTATTAGAGGAATTTTCCGGAAAAGGTCTAGGATTAAAATTACCTCTATAAGCATTGTTATTAAAATTGGTTCACGAGACAAAATTCACGTCTACGGCATCACTATTTTGCTCAATCAAAGTAGACAAAGGCACATCATTAAGATCAATAGGAGCATTTTTATTAGCAACCAACTTCATAAGGGCATCAACTTTTTCACTCAAAGTAGAGATTTCATCAACCGAATTAACCTTTTTACTAGTAGGTGCTTTTTAAGTATGCCATTGTGAATAATTTGCCATAATATTATCAAGCAATTTAGTAGCTTCACCCAAAGTAATCTCCATAAAAGTACCACCCGCGGCGGAATCTAAAAGATTTCTAGAGACAAAATTCAATCCCGCTTAAAAATTTGTATGATCATCCAAAGATTTAAACCATGAGTAGGACAATTTCTTAGCATCAATTTCATTCTTTCCCAAGATTGCGCAACATGTTCATGCTCAAGTTGCTTAAAATTCATGATTTGCGTACTAAGGGAAATAATTTTCGCGGTAGAAAAATACTTAGTAATAAAAGCGTCTTTGCACTTATCCCAAGAATAGATACTATTGTGAGGCAAAGAAGAAAACCAAATTTCTGCACGATCTCGCAAGGAAAACGGGAATAATTTCAACTTCACAATATCATTGTCCACATCTTTTTTCTTTTGCATATCGCATAATTCCACGAATGTGTTAAGATGGGACGCGACATCCTCACTAGGAGTACCAGAAAATTGATCTTTCATAGCAAGATTCAGCAAAGCGGCATTAATATCACAAGACTCCGCACTAGTGGCGGGAGGAGCAATCAGAGTGCTAATAAAACCATTGTTGTTGGTGTTAGAGAAATTACACAAATTGGTGTTCTCTTGAGTCATCGTGACTACGCAACCAGATTGCACTAAAAAACAGATCTGATGAGAAAACGGCAAACAAAAAAGAGGGCGAATAAAACGGCAAAAATTTCGTGAAGTGGGGGAGATGAAAACGAGAGGCAAATGGCAAATAATGTAAATTGCAAGGAGATGGGATTTGTGATTAGGAACCTTGTAGATGTTCATGATGTCTCCCCGGCAACGGCTCCAGAAATTCCTTTTGATGTCGCTTGAACAATGTCGGTATTTCCCCAAAGAGGAAGGGATGATGCAGCACAGCTACGGTAGGTATTTCCCTCAGTGATGAGACCAAGGTTATCGAACCAGTAGAAAAACCACACAACACTACGTGAACGGCACCTACACACAAAGAACAAATACTTGCAACCCGACGTAAAAGAGGAGTTGTCAATCCCTCCCGGGTAAAAAGATAGATAAATTTGTAGTAGATCCGATAAATAGATCTCACAGGCACGCGAGATAAAATAAATAACAATAAATTGCAGCAAGATATTTTTGGATTTTTGGATTTATAGATCTGAAAATAAAAGCAAATAAAAATAGATCTCGAAGGCAAATATGATAAAGAAGAGACCCGGGGGCCGTAGATTTCACTAGTGGCTTCTCTCGAGAAAAATAGCATACGGTGGGTAAACAAAATACTGTTGGGCAATTGATAGAACTTCAAATAATTATGACGATATCCAGGCAATGATCAATATATAGGCATCACATCCAAGATTAGTAGACCGACTCCTGCCTGCATCTACTACTATTACTCCACACATCGACCGCTATCCAGCATGCATCTAGTGTATTAAGTTCATGGAGAAACGGAGTAATGCAATAAGAACGATGACATGATGTAGACAAGATCTATTCATGTAGGAATAGAACCCATCTTGTTATCCTTAATAGCAACGATACATACGTGTCATTTCCCCTTCTGTCACTGGGATTGAGCACCGTAAGATCGAACCCATCACAAAGCACCTCTTCCCATGGCAAGAAAAATCGATCTAGTCGGCCTAACTAAACCAAAGATTCGAAGAAGAAATACGAGGCTATAAGTAATCATGCATATAAGAGATCAAAAGATTCAAATAACTTTCATGGATAAAAACATAGATCTGATCATAAACTCAAAGTTCATCGGATCCCAACAAACACACCGCAAAAAGAGTTACATCGAATAGATCTCCAAGAGACCATTGTATTGAGAATCAAAAGAGAGAGAGGAAGCCATCTAGCTACTAACTACGGACCCGTAGGTCTACAATGAACTAGTCACTCATCATCGGAGAGGCACCAATGAGGATGATGAACCCCTCCGTGATGGTGTCTAGATTGGATCTGTGGTTTCTGGAACTTGCGGCGGCTGGAATTGTATTTTGTCGACTCCCCTAGGGTTTCTGGAGTATTGGGGTATTTATAGAGCAAAGAGGCGGTGCGGGAGGCCACCGAGGTGGGCACAACCCACCAGGGCGCGCCTGGGCCCCCAGGCGTGCCCAAGTGGGTTGTGGCCCCCTCGGGGCACCCCTCTGGTACTTCCTTGGCCCAACTTGTGTCTTCTGGTCCAGAAAAAATCATCAAAAAAGTTTCGCTGCATTTGGACTCTGTTTGGTATTGATTTTCTACAAAGTAAAAAACAAGCAAAAAAATAGCAACTGGCACTAGGCACTATGTCAATATGTTAGTCCCAAAAAATGATATAAAGTTGCTACAAAATGATTGTAAAACATCCAAGATTGATAATATAACAGCATGGAACAATCAAAAGCTCATTTTCGCCCGATCTCTCTCCCTAGCCAATCAAACTTGTTGATTTTCTAGGGATTGGTTGAGAAGGCTTTGATCTACACTTCCACCAAGAGAAATTTGATTCCCCCCACTAATCCCTTGCGGATCTTGTTACTCTTGGGTGTTTGAGCACCCTAGACGGTTGAGGTCACCTCGGAGCCACATTCCATTGTGGTGAAGCTTCGTGGTGTTGTTGGGAGCCTCCAATTAAGTTGTGGAGATTGCCCCAACCTTGTTTGTAAAGGTTCGGTCGCCGCCTTCAAGGGCACAGTTAGTGGAATCACGGCATCTCGCATTGTGTGAGGGCATGAGGAGAATACGGTGGCCCTAGTGGCTTCTTGGGGAACATTGTGCCTCCACACCGCTCCAACAGAGACATACTTCCCCTCAAAGGTAAGGAACTTCGGTAACACATCCTCGTCTCCACCGGCTCCACTTGTGGTTACTTCTTACCTTTACTTAGTGCAAGCTTTACTTGTGTTGCATATCTTGCTTGCTCTTGTTGTTGACATTGTTAGCATCATATAGGTTGCTCACCTAGTTGCATATCTAGCCAGCCTATTTGTTGTTAACCCTAATTTGCTAAGAAAAGTTAAAAATTGGTTAGTTGCCTATTCACCCCCCCCCCCCTAGTCAACCATATCGATCCTTTCATATTATAGTTGTGTGTGTGATACGCGGCATACAATTCACTCGAATAAACTATTTGCGATGAGCATAACAATAGAAACGGTCAGCCAGATGAAGGTGTGTGTGATATACGGCATACAGTTCACTCGGATGAATTGTTTGGGCTTAGGCAACACAACAAAAACGGTCAGCTAGACCAAAAGCGTGTGCGATATACGGCATACAGTTCACTCGGATGAACTGTTTGCAATTAGGGAACGCAACAGAAACGGTCAGCCAGATCTAGGTGTGTACGATAGACGGCATACATTTCACACAGATGAACTGTTTGCGATTAGCCACAAAAATAAGAAACGGTCAGACAGATCAAGGTGTGTGCGTAGACGGGCACACATTCTAATTAAAAGAAGCGTGCGCGATGGTACTCACGAGCGCGCACGGTTGATGGAACAAGTCGTGTGCTGACATCGCTGATTGCGGTGCATCCTATGGTGCAAACGCCACGTACGATCCGAGAACGCGTGCCCACGTTATGCCATCCGGGAATTGTGCCACACTTCGCAACTAGAACCCTCAATAAATTTTGAGCTTGCTTCCCGTCACATTCCAAATTACCATGCTATATTCAATTACAAACCTGTTCACACTGATCAAAACCTAAATGGTTTCCCACTTAGCAGCGTATTACTTAGGTTACAAATACTACCTACTCCAAGATAACTGCACATTCCTCTCTCCTCCTCAATTCCTCATCAATAAACAGACGAGTCTCTCTTCGTCGTTCCTTGCGTCTGCCATGGCCCGCATGAGTTCTGGGTCGAGAAATTACCAGGGAGGGGAGAGCATGGAAGCGGAGGCACTAGAGATGTCCCGCATCGCCCGAAAAGCAGCCGAGATGTCCCACCACGCCGCGAAGCAGCACATAGGTCCCGCCGCGCCGCCGAAGCAGCCCAGAGGTCCCGTCGCACCGTCGATGCAGTAGACTGGTATGGCCGCACTGCGGAAGTAGCACAGATGTCCAGTCGCGCCGCGGATGCAGCAGAGAGGTCCTCCCGCGCCATGGCGGCCTAGAAAGATCTCGCGCGGGCAGGCGAGGACTCTCACAGGCGCATGCGCACTATGGTCACTAGCCTGATGGATCAAATCTCCGGCTGGGCGAAGCTGCAGGAGGAGATGAATGCCTCGTTCGATAATGCTACTGGCCTCATCCGGGGACTAAGGGATGACAAGGCGAAGCTCCGCACCGAGCGCAGCCTGGTGAGGCGAACATCGCCTGAAGGGCGAAGCAGCAAAAGGAGACCACTGCCTTGTTGAAGAAGACGGGTGTCATCCTCAAGAAACTTATGGACAAGAATGCCATGCTCCGCATAGAGCGCGAAAGGATGGTGGAGGAATTCTTGACTGGTGCCAAGCAGCGTATTGAGGACATGAAAGAGATCATCGCCGCTCGCCGCAAGAACTAGTCGTGGAGTCGATGAAGAAAGGTGTTGGAGGAACTCCCCGCCCTGTAGCAACGCTTCAAGAAAGTAGAGAGCAGCGACCCAGATTGTTGTCTGGGTCTTCCTTCTTCTTTTGCCCTTGTGTCTTTCGGGCATTGCCGCATGTGGCATTTTTTATTATCTTCCTAAATATGTAAGACAATTATTATCCATTGCCATCGTCATTATATTTATATTAGTCTTGCTAAGTCTCAGTCGATGCTATATATGTCCGTCAGATCTTACATCAAGATCCGTGTAAAAATTTCTTTTCAGATTTTCTTTCGTCTCTCTTAAATCTCAATCTAGTGAGACATAGCCACACCATTAAGCGCCTATAAAACAGGGGCTCGGGTGCCATTAATGGAGAAGTTGGGAGAGAGGTGGGCGGCGGATGTAGGTCAAAGGGCTTGCCTTTAGATAAGCACGTGCAGGGGTCTGCTTGCACGCCTCCCGTACTCAAATAGCTACCCCGCAAGGCGCCTCCTAGCCAATAAAAAAGGGGACGTGTGGTGGCACGTAAATGGTTAGTAGAACGTCCACGGTTTCAATAATGCTTGTGTTTCCGATTGTAACGTGGCAGCTCTTGTTGGAAAATGGCTTTGTTGGTTGTTAATGCATGCGCCTTCGCAAATCGGACAAAAAATTTACCACATCATGTTGGTGCCATGTGAATGCAACATGCTAAGTTTCATGATTTTCAGGCGAGTTTTGGATTTACAGGAATTTAAAACCAAGTTTCTCAATTTTTTCGGCCGAGCCACGACGCCCAGATGTTTGACATTCATTCCCATTTCTTGCATGGGACCTAAACATTCACTCAAGGACACACATATGATTTTCCAACCAACTTTGGTGCACTGGAGCATGTGCATGTAGTTCAAATTTGAATTATGCACATTAAATGCCTAGGAAACTCAATTAACGTTTAAAAAAGGCCAGACGAACCCGGATTAATTCCAAAATTTAGCACAATACTCCTACTAGTCTATGTTGCCTCTGTAAAAAAAGTCAAGGCGGGAAGAGACGGTGTATGTCGTTTCGCACACAGAGGTGACACGTCCCCTCTCGGAACCATGAGCCTTCTTGAGAGAAACTTCAGTTTGTAAGAAGGTTATAGCAAAACTTGTCCCAAATCTGACGAAATTTTTACCATGGCATGTTGGTGCCATGTCATGAGACCCTGCCAAGTTTCATGATTTTCATGTGGGTTTTGGATTTACAGGAATTTAAAAAACAAGTTTCTCAATGTTTTGGACTGAGCGACGACGCCCAGATGTTTAAAATTCATTCCCATTTCTTGCATGGGACCTAAACATGCACTCAAGAACACACATATGATTTTTCAACCAACTATGGTGCACTGGAGCATGTGCATGTAGTTCAAATTTGAATTATGCACATTAAATGCCTAGGAAACTCAATTAATTTATAAAAAGGCCAGGCGGACCCAGATTAATTCCAAAATTTAGCACCATACTCCTACTGGTCTATGTTGGCTCTGTAAAAAAATCAAGGCGGGAAGAGGCGGTGTATGTCGTTTCGCACACAGAGGTGACACGCCCCCTCTCGGAACCATGAGGCTTCTTGAGAGAAGGTCCGGTTTGTAAGAAGCTTATACCAAAACTTGTAACAAATCGGACGAAAACTTTACCACAGCATGCTGGTGCCATGTCATGAGACCATGCCAAGTTTCATGATTTTCAAGCGAGTTTTGGATTTACAGAAATTTAAAAACCAAGTTTCTCAATGTTTCCAGCCGAGCCACGACGCCCAGATGTTTAAAATTCATTCCCATTTCTTGCATGGGACCTAAACATTCACTCAAGGACACAAACATGATTTTTCAACAAACTTTGGTGCACTGGAGCATGTGCATGTAGTTCAAATTGGAATTATGCACATTAAATGCCTAGAAAACTCAACTAATGTGTAAAAAAGGCCAGACGAACCTGGATTAATTTCAAAATTTAGCATGATACTCCTACTGGTCTATGTTGCCTCTGTAAAAAAATCAAGGCCGGAAGAGGCTATGTATGTCGTTTCGCACACAGAGGTGACACGTCCCCTGTCAGAACCATGAGGCTTCTGGAGAGAAGCTCCGTTTTGTAAGAAGCTTATACCAAAACTAGTCCCAAATCGGAAAAAATATTTACCACAACATGTTGGTGCCATTTCATGAGACCATGCCAAGTTTCATGATTTTCACGCGATTTTTTGATTTACAGGAATTTAAAAAACAAGTATCTCAATGTTTCCGGCCTAGCCACGATGCCAAGGTATTTGAAATTCATTCTCAATTCTTGCATGGGACCTAAAAATTCACCCAAGGACACATATATGATTTTTCAACATATTTCGGTGCAATGGAGCATGTGCTTGTAGTTCAAATTTGAATTATGCACATTAAATGCCTAGAAACTCAATTAATGTATAAAATGGGCCAAACGAACCCTGAATAATTCCAAATTTTAACAAGACACTCGTATAGTTGCATGTTCAGTGCAGATAAATGTTCTAGCAATTCAAAAATCATCCTTTCCCTCCGTAACACCATTTTGTCTTTCAAATCAGAATGAAAAAAATCAGGTACACTACAAACAGTTTACTAACAAGAATCATGTGCAATGCGATAATAAATATCTTGGTGCGCCGCACCCTCTTGTATGGCTTACGCCGAAAGCTTCGTCGTCTACAGTCCACCGCCCGCTCTTCAACCACACTTGCGCGCCAGTTTCTCGCGGCACCAAGCGCAAATTTTTTACAACCGCGGAAATATCTAGCTCCCCGCCCCCTCCCCCAACCAAAAGTCACATTTCAATTGTTCCTCCTTCCTTTCCAAGTTCAAACCTTCACTGCTTACTTGCAGTGTCATCGATATAGTCAGGTAATCCACACCCCATCCCCATCCTCCTCCTCCTACTCCATCCCACATACCCCGACCGATGGCGCGACACCTTCCGCCCAAATCACTGCCCCATCATCCAAATAAGTGTCGCCCACAGCCATTTTGCACGTAGTATAGCGAGCAGCTCAGGAGCATCTGGCAGCGGAGAAGCAAATCGCGGCCGCACGCGTAGATGAGGTCGCGATGGCTGCCATGCATGTCGACCGCCAGACCTTGGAGGAGCACCTCGCCTTTGAGGCCACCGTCGACGCCGCCACGTGGTTAGCTACTTTAAAATACAGTTCGTGGTGTTTTCCCAAGTCCACCGCCGGTGCCTTCTAGTGAATTGTCCCATGTAATGTTAATATGCAATCTGATCTTCTGAAATGTAATGTTCAGTTAGTAGTTTGGGAAAACAATTGCTACATTTCCTAGTAGTCATCAAGCATTCTTGGTTTAGTTAACTGTCTTATCTTCTGCAATGCGGTGCTCAGTTAACTGTTTGGTTCATTTGTTCTGTTGTCCAATTAGCTGTTTGGTTCAATTCTGCAATCTAGTGTTCATTTGTTGTGGGTACAGTTTTGTATTGTTATGCATGTGAGAAATAAATCGAATTTGGTTGTACTAAATACACAAGAAACATATACAATTACTCTATTTCCAAGTTGTTTAGCAAGGTCTTTGTTATCCTTGGGTCTTGGTAGTGTTGTAGAGTTCTTCGGCGTTGGTGTGTAGCGGCTTGGTTGCTCTGTGATTTGTCTCATCGCCATTGGCATGAGGTTGGTCGAGGTCGAGCATGTATCGTAGTACACGTGTTGGGTGTGTTTTGTGGATGTGGTTGCTAATCCTTGTGATTGGCGTTGTAATGGCTGAAAGGCTTGTATCCAGCTTATTTGCCTCTTCTTCTATCAATATATGATACGCATGCTTGTGCGTATTCTAGAGGAAAAAAATTAGCATGTTTGGTTTGGTTAACTGGCTTTTCCATGTGGCTCGACTTAATCTGCTGAATGTGCAACGTGTTTATTTTTCATCAACATATTTTATTGATAGTATGCCAACCCTCACTTAACCTGATCAATAACGACCTTATAAGTGTTGCAGGAAAACAATGGGAGGCAACGAGGTTTACCATCAAGGTTTGCACATGCATGGACCTTTGGCTAATAGCACATTATTGTGCAGTTGCAAGAATCATTCTAATATTTAGGTTTTTAACAATTTGGTCTTGCACATGTAGGTCCTGCTGTCGGAGGTTTAGACCCACTGTTCAACCCATTTTGCATATGGGGATATGAGATGTCCATGAATATCAGTCAAGTCAAGAAACTCAGAAAAAATGTTAGGATAAAGAAACTTGCGACGAATAACAGCAAGATCTTTGTTTGCACAATGAAGAAGACATCGGTCAATTAAAGGATGGTACTAACTCTTTTACCTTGTTTTTTCCCTTGTGCCATTCCAAAATTTATAACAGCTATTTATGCATATCTTTGTTTTCAGTACTTTCCAAAGCGGTCCACCGATGATTACCTCTCAAACCACCTGCATGGTCAAGACGCGAGGAAGGTATTCATTCAACACTCATGGTACAATATTGAAGTCTTCCTCAAGAGGACGAAGGTTGGGCAGGCAATTATCCATAGCCACTGGCCTAAAGTTGCAAGGACATTCAACATCACTGAAGGCTCAATATTCGCCTTTCGCTTCAGCAGTTTCCCAGATGAGATTCATCTGTCTATTTACGGTGTATGATGCTACTTTCCAAATGTTTTTGATATTGCATGTGAAACTTGGTGCTGTTATGTAATGGCATAGCTAGCTATATGCCTATATGGTGTAACTAAGTGCTGAAGCCATCTGATGTAATTCAATTATGAAATCCTGGTTGCCGTAATATGGATATGAAATATATGGTGTGCTTTATAAGAAATGTCAATTTGATTACTAACTGGATTATCAATAATAGGCCAATTAGCCTACTTATTGGGGTTTTCTATTGCAGACGGTTTCTCAGACAACACCGTGGGCGATGAACTCAAATAACTGGTACGTCTCCGTCGTATCTATAATTTTTTATTGTTTCATGTCAATATTCTACAACTTTCATATACTTTTGGAAATATTTTATATTATTTTTGGGACTAACATATTGATCCAGTGCCCAGTGCCAGTTCCTGTTTGTTGCATTTTATTGTTTCATGGAATACCCATATCAAACAAAGTACAAACGCAATAAAAATTTACGGATACTTATTTTAGAATATATGTGATTTTTGGGAAGTGGAATCAACGCGAGACGATGCCCGAGGGGCCCACAAGCTCAAGGGGCACGCCTGGCAAGCTTTTGGCCATCCCTTAGGTTGGTTGGAGGTGCCCTTCGGCCGCAAGGAAGCTTATATCCGGATAAAATCGTGTTAAAATTTCAGCCCAATCAGAGTTACGGATCTCCGGGAATTTAAGAAATGATGAAAGGCCAGAAAACAGGAACGCGAAACAGAAGAGAAACAGAGAGAGAGATCCAATCTTGGAGGGGCTCCCGCCCTCCGCCGCCATGGAGGCCATGGACCAGAGGGGAAACCCTCCTCCCATCTAGGGGAGAGGTCAAGGAAGAAGAAGGAGGGGGCTCTCTCCCCTCTCTCCCGGTGGCACCGGAACGCCTCCGGGGCCATCATCGTGACGGCGATCTATACCAACAACTTTGCCGCCGTCATCAACAACTCTCTCCCCCTCTATGCAGCGGTGTAACCTCACTTTTACCCGCTGTAATATCTACTTAAACATGGTGCTCAACTCTATATATTATTTCCCAATGATATGTGGCTATCCTAAGATGTTTGAGTAGATCTGTTTTGTCCTATGGGTTGATTGATGATCGTGATTGGTTTGAGTTGTATGTTTTATTATTGGTGCTATCATATGGTGTTCTCCGTGTCGCGCAAGCGTGAGGGATCCCTGTTGTAGGGTGTTGCAATATGTTCATGATTCGCTTATGGTGGGTGGCGTGAGTGACAGAAGCACAGACCCGAGTAAGTGGGTTGTTGCGTATGGGAGTAAAGAGGACTTGATACTTAATGCTATGGTTGGGTTTTACCTTAATGATCTTTGGTAGTTGCATATTCTTGCTAGAGTTCCAATCATAAGTGCATATGATCCAAGTAGAGAAAGTATGTTAGCTCATGCCTCTCCCTCATATAAAATTACAATTATGATTACCGGTCTAGTTATCGATTGCCTAGGGACAAATAACTTTCTTGTGTGACAAAAATCTCTCTACTAAACAACTAACTTTTATTATCTTGCAATTTATTCATAGTTTTATTCTTGCTAAGTACCTATAGTTTTATTCTTGCAAACCTATCCTTTCACACCTACAAAAATAGTTTCATACTTGTTATAGGTAAAGCGAACGTTAAGTGCGCGTAGAGTTGTATCAGTGGTCGATAGAACTTGAAGGGAATATAAATTCTACCCTTAGCTCCTTGTTGGGTTCGACACTCTTACTTATCAAGAAATGCTACAGTTGATCCCCTATACTTGTGGGTTATCAAGACCTTTTTCTGGCGCCGTTGCCGGGGAGCAATAGCATGTGGTGAATATTCTCGTGTGCGCTTATTTGCTTTATCACTAAGTAGATTTTATTTTCTGTTCTAAGTTGTTCTCTATCTTTAGTTATGAATATGGAACATGAAATACCAAAAAAATTAGGTGTACTTGCTACTCATGGAGATGGGGAACCTCCTAAAACCCTCGATGCTCATTATGTGAAAAATATTAAACACTACTTTGATAATCCTGAGAAACACCCATTCAACTTGATAATGGGAGTCACATTGGATCAACATGAATACTTTAGGGATTATCGCTTGACTAAAAAAGGAAACTCTTATGGGATCAAATTGAAATGTTGCAATGGTATGCTTGAGATATGATTATACTTGTTGCTCTCGGATGAAGGCTCCACACCTTCCCTTTTCATGTGAATTTAATGATAATGAAACCTTGGCTTCTTATGCTAATGGTATATATGATTACTATGATGTGGAACGAATAGAAGAATTTGTTTCTTTTAACGGTGCTTATGAAATTGAATCTTTGTTTGAAAAGTATGAAGATTTTGATGATGTTGTTTATAGACCTGAAAATTTTGCTATACTTAAATATGGCTATGAGAATTATAAATACAATGCCGATATTGATGCATTTATTGAGAAAGTCTCCGCTGTCCAAGAAGAGACTAATATTTTGCAAGAAACTATGGAAGAAGAAATTGATGACACTGTGAGCTCACTAGATGAAAAAGATGATGAGGAGAGCGAAGAACAAAAGGAGGAAGAGCGGATTAGCTACTCGTGCCCACCTTCTAATGAGAGTAACTCTTCAACTCATACATTGTTTAATTTCCCTTCGTGCTTACCGAAGGATGAATGCTATGATGATTGCTATGATCCCTTGGATTCATTTGAAATATCTCTTTTTGATGAAATTGATGCTTGTTATGCTTTTGGCCATGATGCCAATTTGAATGATGCTTATGGAGATGAACTTGCTATAGTTCATTATGTTAAGAATGAAATTGTTGCTATTGCACCCACACATGATAGTCCTATTATTTTTTTTGAATTCTCCAAATACACCATATCAGAGAAGTTTGCTCTTATTAAGGATTATATTGGTGGGTTGTATTTTACCATTACACATGTTGATTTTGATAGATATAATATGGATGTGCTTGCTGCTCCTACTTGCAATTATTATCAGAGAGGAACTACATCTCCACCTCTCTATGTTTCCAATATGAGAAAATTGCAAGAAACTATTTATACTATGCATTGGCCTTTACTTTGTGTGCATGAATTGTTCTTTTATGATATGCCGATGCATAGGAAGAGAGTTAGACTTCGTTGTTGCATGATCTATATTACTTTGTGCTCACTACTAAATTAAAAATCATTGTTAATTAAAATTGGCTTTGATATACCTTGGGATCCGGGTGGATCAATTACTTGAGCACTTTATGCCTAGCTTAATGGCTTTAAAGAAAGTGCTGCCAGGGAGACAACCCGAAAGTTTTAGAGAGTCATTTTATTCTGTTGTGTGCTTTTATAAAGTTTAAAAACAAAAATATATAGAGGGGAACCTAAAACTTTTCAAAAAGAAAAGTGAAAGTGAGAAAGACGAGCATTGTTAAAGTGGGATCTAGCTTTGAACTTTTTTCATGCCTGATATGTCTCCAACATATCTATAATTTATGAAGTATTCATGCCATGTTTACAACAATTTTATATGGTTTTGGTATGATTTGGATGGAACTAACCCGGACTAAGGTTTTTCCAGCAGAACTACCGTGATGTTGTTTTTTGTGCAGAAATAAAAGTTCTCCAAATGCAACGAAACTTTTTGATGATTTTTTTTGGAACAAAAGAGGCACTAGAAGCTTCGCGGAAGGACCAGAAGGTTAAGGAGTAGGGCACAAGACACCGGGGCGCGCCAGGAGGCCCAGGCGCGCCCTGGTGGGTTGTGCCCTCCTAGAGGCCAATCTTTGCGTGAGACCGACGCCAAAAAATCCTATAAATAGAGAAACCCCCAGAAATAATCCTAGATCAGAAGTTCCGCTGCCGCAAGCCTCTGTAGCCACGAAAAACCAATCTAGACCCTGTTTCGGTACCCTGCCGGAGGGGGAAATCATCACCGATGGCCATCTTCATCATCCCGGCGACCACCACGATGAGGAGGGAGTCGTCCACCCTCGGGGCTGAGGGTTTGTACCAGTAGCTATGTTTAATCTCTCTCTCTCGTGTTCTTGAGATGTCACGATCTTGATGTATCATTGGCTTTGTTAATATAGTTGGATCATATGGTGTTTTACCCTCTCTATCTTGTTGTGATGAATTGAGTTTTCCCTTTGAGATTTCGTTTTATCGGATTGAATACTTTTATGGATTTGAGAGCACTTGATATATGTCTTGCATATGAATACCCGTGGTGACAATGGGGTATTTTATTGATTCACTTGATATGTGTTTTGGCACTCAACTCGCGGATTCTCGAGGTGACATTGGGGTAATCTATGCATAGGGGTTGATGCATGTTTTCGTCCTTGTTTCTCCGATAGAAATCTTGGGGCACTCTGTGAGGTTCTTTGTGTTGGATCGAGTATTATGAATCTGAAATTGTTTGATGCGTATCGTATAATTAACTCATGGATACTTCTGGTGACATTGGAGTATCTAGGTGACATTAGAGTTGGTTGATGCGTATCATATGGTGTTATTTTAGTACGAACTCTTGGATAGATCGAACGAAAAGAATAACTTTGTGTTATTTTAGTACGAACTCTTGAATAGATCGAACGGAAAGAATAACATTAAGGTGGTTTCGTACCCTACAAACAATTTCTTCTTATGTTCTCCGCTAGATAAGAACTTTGGAGTGATTCTTCATCGCACATTGAGGGGTGGTTATATGATCCAATTAGATTAGCATTGTTGAGATATTGCACTAGCGAAAGTACGGACCCTAGGCCTTGTTTTCAAGCATCGCAATACCGTTTGTGCTCCATTTTATCACTTGTTACCTTGCTGTTTTTATTTATTCAAATTATACAAATATATTTCTATCATCCATATTACACTTTTATCACCATCTCTTCATCGAACTAATGCACCTATACAATTTGCCATTCTATTCGGTGTGTTGGGGACACAAGAGACTTTTTGTTATTTGGTTGCAGGGTTGTTTGAGAGAGACTATCTTCATCCTACGCCTCCCATGGATTGATAAACCTTAGGTCATCCACTTGAGGGAAATTTGCTACTGTCCTACAAAACTCTGCGCTCGGAGGCCCAACACGAGTCTACAAGAACAACTTATATAGTAGACATCAAGCTCTTTTCTGGCGCCATTGCCAGGGAGGTGAGTGCTTGAAGGTATATCTTTAGATCTTGCAATCGAATCTTTTAGTTTCTTGTTTTATCACTAGTTTGGTTTATAAAAAGAAAACTACAAAAAAAATGGAACTGAGGTGGTCTCATATTGTTCATCTTTATAATGTCTTTCTTGAAAATGATGGATCGGAAAATTGTGCACAATTGATAGAAGAAGAATTCAATAAAATGTTTGGCATGAATAATGAGCATGATTGCAATATTGTTAGTATGAATTCTTTGAATATCCATGATGCTAGTGACATGCAAAGCCATAAGCTTGGGGATGCTATGTTTGATGAAGATGATATTTTTAGTCCCCCAAGTTTTGATGAGGAAATTTATTATGATGATTGCATGCCTCCTATTTATGATGATTATATTGATGAAAGTGGATTTGGAGAGGTCATGACTTTATTTAATGATGAATCCACTATTTTGGAAGAGGTTACAATTGACTATGATCACAAAAAAGTTGCTATCTATGATGATTATGGTGATGACATGTATGCTATATTGAATAATGATAAACATGAAACTTGTCATCATGATTTTAATTTTCAATCACATGATAGTTATTTTGTTAAGTTTGCTCCCACTATAATGGAGGAGAATAAATTTGCTCATGTGGAGAGTAATAAATTTTCTATGCTTGTGGATCATGAAAAGAATGCTTTATGTGATAGCTATATTGTTGAATTCATTCATGATGCTACTGAAAATTATTATGAAAGAGGAACATATGCTTTTACATATTTCACCAATATCAAGTTTCCTCTCTATGTGTTGAAAATCTTGAAGTTATGCTTGTTTTGCCTTCCTATGCTAGTTGATTCTTGCTCCCATAATTTGTTTTCTCACAAAATCCCTATGCATAGGAAGTATGTTAGGCTTAAATGTGCTAGTCATATGCTTCATGATGCTCCCATTATATTTGAACTCTTTACTTTTATGTGAGCATCATTGAAATCATCATGCCTAGCTATAAAGGCATTAAAGAAAAGCACTTGTTGGGAGACAACCCAACATTTACCCCTATTGTTTTTGTGTGTTCACATGATTAGGATACTGTAGTAATTATGTTTTATAGCTTTTGATTCAATAAAGTGTCAAGTAAAGCCTTTGGGATAGTGTGGATGATAGTTGACTTGATTCTGTGCAAAAACAGAAACTTTTGCGTCCAGTAAATAAATTCCTATCTTTTACTGGAACGTGGAAAATTTCTGATTTTTTTACAGTCGATGGGCATACAAATTTTCTACGTTTCCTAATTGTTCAGAATTTTTGGAGTTACATACGTATGACCTTAATTCAGATCTTTACGTATTGTTCTGTTTTTGACAGATTCTGTTTTCAATGCATAGTTTGCTTGTTTTATGATTTCTATGGCTTATATTGCTTAATATAAATTGTGGAAATTGTAGATTACAGTAGGCATTGTGTGAGAACAATTATGAATCTTATCTTGACAGTACCAAAGTGAATGATTTGTCTTTATCATACTAACCCATCTCACGAAGTTCCGTTAAGTTTTATGTGATTGAAGTTTTCAAGTTTTGGGTGAGATATCGATATGAGGAGAATAAGGAGTGACAAGACCCTAAGCTTGGGGATGCTCAAGGCACCCTAAGGTAATATTCAAGGAAGATCCAAGCAACTAAGCTTGGGGATACACCGGAAGGCATCCCCTCTTTCGTCTTCAACATTATTGGTAACCTCACTTGGAGCTATATTTTCATTCGTCACATGATATGAGTTTTGCTTGGAGAGTCATTTTATTTTATTAGGATTAGATTGCTGTTATTTATAATAATGTTATGCATCTCTTAATCAATAAAAGTGGCAAGGATAGCCTTCACCATGCTTATTTTGCAAGTATATGAGCTGCTGTTTCAAAGCAGAAAGTTTAACGCTGTTGCAAAAATTCTCCAGAAAAGTCAGAATGTGATAAAATGTTGAAATGTTTTGCACAACAAGCTATAGTAAATTTTCTACAGTGTAGTAATTTTTCAGAATTTTTGGAGTTAGGTAAGTATGAAGAATATTGCACTCTTTACATACTGTTCTGTTTAGACAGATTGCTGTTATGTTTGCATTGTTTGCATATGTTTGCTTGTTTAATGATTCTATTTGAGGATAGGAGTATTAAATATGCAGAGGAATTTAGTGTGCAATGTTAAATTATAATTTTAGTGATTTTTTACAGTAGAGAATGATAAGGTTATTGCATTGATTTATACTAACTTATCTCACGAGTTCTTGTTGAGTTTTGTGTGGATGAAGTTTTTAAGATTTAGGGAAACCGTGATATAAAAGGAATTAAGGAGACACAAAAGCTCAAGCTTGGGGATGCCCACGGCACCCCAAGTTAATATTCCAAGAAGTCTCAAGCATCTAAGCTTGGGGATGCCCCGGTAGGCATCCCACCTTTCTTCATCAACAATTATCGGTTAGCCTCGGTTGAACCTAAGTTTTTGCTTCTTCACATGATGTGTGCTATTCTTGAAATGTCATTTTATTTTGTTTTGCTTGCTGTTTTAATAAAATACTTAGATATGAAAGTTTTTTTATAAAAGAGAGTCCTCAAATAGCAACCCATTTACATAACAACTCATTTGATCTTCACTTATATCTTTTTGGAGTAGTTTGTCATTTACTCTTGTGCTTCACTTATATCCTATAAGTAAATTGTTGAATGAATTAGATATCATGAAGTTGAAATTATATGTTCATATCATGCCTAGTGGTAGCTTCACATTGGGTTTAGAAAGTGAAATCTTTTGAAGCTTGACAATCACAATATTGGTCATACAAGCAATTCATGAATGATTAGTATAAGGAAGAGAACTTTCACATACAAATATATTATCTTGGACATCTTCTATGATTGTGAATACCCATTAATTATTTTCAAACTTGAGCAAATTAGTTGAAGTTGGACAAGGAAGACAACGTAATGAGTTATGGTTATGTATATTTGCATAGAAGATATATTGTCATGGATCCTCCAACATGTGGTGTTTGCCTAGGATATTTTGCTAGCCAAAAATCCGTACTAAGTAGAGATACTACTTGTGCATCCAAAAACCCTTAAACCCAGTTTCTTGCTATGAGTGTCTACCATACCTACCTATGGATTGAATAAGATCCCTCAAGTAAGTTGTCATCGGTGCATAAAGCAATAAAAATTGCTGCTAAATATGTTTGATCTTTTATTGTAAGGGAAAATTGAATGTTGTACGAACTTGTGATGGCAAAGTAATAAAAGTGACAGACTGCATAATAAATGTTGCTATCATAAGGGGCAATATAACATGATGTTCCTTTGCATTAAGAGCTTGGGCGTCCAAAAATAAAAAGCACATGACAACCTCTGCTTCCCTCTACGAAGGGCCTATCTTTTACTTTTCAGTATTTACTTTTATGCAAGAGTCAATAGTATGCATTCTCATTTCAACCTCAATTATTCTCTAGTTGGCAAGCATCATGTGGTGGGGAAAGATCTAGGCACATATGGCCAGTCAAATATATTTGATCATGATTTATTATTGTTGACAATTATCTCTATGATAAATGAGTTGGGAGGCGAAACATTAAGCCCCTATCTTTCTCTGTGTTCGATGGATGCCATTTGTTCTAAGAATATGCTTTGAGTACTAGCAATCATGGAAGACTATACGATGATTGAGTATGTGGAGCTCTTACTTAGATTTTGTTGAATAAGTTGAATTGCAATTGTTTGGTGACTGAGAACATAGGTTGTTGAGTTTCAAGAGAATTCATTGTTTGAACCTTAACATGTGAATTGGTTGCTACTTTATCTTGATGAGTTTTATGAGAAAGAGTTGCTATTATGATGCTAGGAAAAGTGATTGAAGTTATCATTTGATCAATACCCATGGAAACTTTGTGAATCTTGATTATAGAAAATTTTCAACAACAATAATTATCCCCTTGTACAAATCCATTGTATTGTAAAAATAATGTGCCAAGATTTGCCTTTAGGATGATTAGATTGCTTGTTTGGTATGTGCGGTGCAAAAACAGAAACTTTTGTTGTAGTGTTTGAATTTATGTTTTTTTACTGGAATGTGCAAAAATTCTGAAATTTTTACACAGTACTGCTATGCAAATTGTTTATTTTGTCCTGATTTTTCATAATTTTTGTAGTTACATAAGTATATATAGAACCTGCATATTTACAGATTGTCCTGTTTTTACAGATTGCTATTATAGTTTCATTATTTGCATATGTTTGAAATCTTGTTGAGCCCCTTTGACTTGGGCCATAGAATTGTGATAGAATACAGTGGGTAATGATTGATTATAATTATACAATAATGTTATAGCAGTACATGAAGGGATTTGATGTTATATGTACTAACACCTCTAATAAAAAGTTTGGTTAAGTTTTGTGTGGATGAAGTGTTCGAAGATCGAGGAGGTATTGATATGAGAAGAATGAGGAGAGGTAAGAGCTCAAGCTTGGGGATGCCCAAGGCACCCCAAGTAAATATTCAAGGAGACTCAAGCGTCTAAGCTTGGGGATGTTGGGGAACGTTGCATGGAAAACAAAAAAATTCTACGCGCACACAAGATCTATCCATGGAGATGCATAGCTATGAGAGGGGGAGAGCATCTACATAAGAGTTTATCAACGCGGTTGATGTAGTTGTACACCTTCACGATCCATCCCGATCAAGTACCGAACGTACGGCACCTCCGCGTTCAGCACACGTTCAGCTCGATGACGTCCTTGCCTTCTCGATCCAGCAAGAGAGGCGAAGTAGTAGATGAGTTCAGGCAACACAACGGCGTGATGACAGTGGTGGTGAAGTACAATCTCCGCAGGGCTTCGCCAAGCACAACGGAAACTATGATGGGGGATAAACTAGAGGAGGCGGGGTTGCCGGCACACAGCTTGGTGAATCTTGATGTGTTCCGGGTGCTAGCCCTGCTCCTCTATTTATATGTTGAGCCCTGGGGTCGTTTCTTGGAGAAAGAGCCTCCTCAAAGTCGCCTTAGCCCGCAAGGCAAGACTCCTTCTTGGACTCCAAGACCAGACACCAGTCCTTGGCGTCTGGCCCTAGACGTCAGGGTCCCTGGCTTCTGGCCTCATGGGCTTTACCCCTTGGCCCAAATAAAATGTTCTTGTACCTGAACATTTCGGGAAACGTCCGAATCCCCTTCCGGTGAATTCCGGAACCCTTCCGGAGACCAAACACTATTATCCCATATATCAATTTTTACCTTCGGACTATTCCGGAGCTCCTCGTCATGTCAGTGATCTCATCCAGGACTCCGAACAAAATTCGGTCACCAACATACATAACTCATATAATACTATATCGTCAACGAACGTTAAGCGTGCGAACCCTACGGGTTCGGGAATTATGTAGACATGACCGAGACGCTTCTCCGGTCAATAGCCAATAGCGGGACCTAGATGCCCATATTGGCTCCTACATATTCTACGAAGATCTTTATCGGTCGAACCTTTATGACACCATATGTAATTCCCTTTGTCTGTCGGTATGTTACTTGCCCGAGATTCGATCGTCGGTATCTCTATACCTAGTTCAATCTCGTTACCGGCAAGTCTCTTTACTCGTTTCGTAATACATCATCTTGTAACTAACTCCTTAGTCACTTTGCTTGCAAGCTTCTTGTGATGCTGTATTACCGAGAGGGCCCAGAGATACCTCTCCGTCATACGGAATGACAAATCCCAATCTCGATTCACGCCAACTCAACAGACACCTTCGGAAATACCTGTAGAGCACCTTTATGATCACCCAGTTACGTTGTGATGTTTGATAGCACACAAGGTATTCCTCCAGAGTCCGGGAGTTGCATGATCTCATGGTCGAAGGAAAATGTATTTGACATTAAGAAAGCAGTAGCAATAAACTGAACGATCATATGCTAAGCTAATGGATGGGTCTTGTCCATCACATCATTCTCCTAATGATGTGATCCCGTTATCAAGTGACAACACATGTCTATGGTTAGGAAACCTTAACCATCTTTTGATCAATGACCTAGTCTAGTAGAGGCTTACTAGGGACACTGTATTTTTTTATGTAACCACACATGTATTTAAGTTTCCGGTCAATATAATTCTAGCATGAATAATAAACCTTTATCATGATTAAGAAAATATAAAAATAACCACTTTATTATTGCCTCTAGGGCATATTTCCCACAGGGGATGCCCCGGAAGGCATCCCATCCTTCTTCAACAATTATCGGTATGTTTTGGTTTTTGTTTTGTTCACATGATAAGCGTAAATTCTTGGAGCGTCGTGTGCCTTTTATTTTTCTTTTAATAATGCACCATGATGGTATGAGATAGTCCTTGGTTGATTTATAGAATGCTCTTTGCACTTCACTTATATCTTTTGAGTATGGCTTTATAGAATGCTTCATATGTGCTTCACTTATATCATTTGAAGTTTGGATTGCCTGTTTCTCTACATATAGAAAACCGTCATTTGTAGAATGCTCTTTTGCTTCACTTATATTTGTTAGAGCAAATATTTTGTAGAAAGAATTAAACTCTCTTGCTTCACTTATATCTATTTAGAGAGTCAACAGGAATTGGTCATTCACATGGTTAGTCGTAAAATCCTACATAAAACTTGTAGACCACTGAATATGATATGTTTGATTCCTTGCAATAGTTTTGCGATATAGAGATAGTAATATGTGGGAGGTACTAGTGAATGATTGTGATTTAGTAAGAATATTGGTGTTAAGGTTTGTGATTCCCGAAGCATGCACATATGGTCTCTCGTTATGCTATCAAATTGGAGCATGATTTATTATTGATTGTCTTCCTTATGAGTGGCTGTCAGGGACAAGCGATGGTCTTTCCCTACCAATCTATCCCCCTAGGGGCATGCGTAGTAGTACTTTGCTTCGAGGGCTAATAAACTTTCGCAATAAGTATGTGAGTTCTTTATGACTAATGTGAGTCCATGGATTATACGCACTCTTACCTTTTCATAATTTGCTAGCCTCTTCGGTACCGTGCATGCCCTTTCTCACCTCGAGAGTCGGTGCAAACTTCGCCAGTGCATCCAAACCCCGTGATATGATACGCTCTATCACACATAAGCCTCCCTATATCTTCCTCAAAACAGCGACCATACCTACCTATCATGGCATTTCCATAGCCATTCCGAGATATATTGCCATGCAACTTCAACCATCATCATATACATGACTTGAGTATTCATTGTCATATTGCTTTGCATGATCGTAAGATAACTAGCATGATATTTTCATGGCTTGTCCGTTTTTTGATATCTTTGCTATGCTAGATCATGCACATCCTGATACACTGCCAGAGGCATTCATATAGAGTCATCATGTATTAGTTGTATCGAGTTGTAAGTAAATAAAAGTGTGATGATCATCATTATTAGAGCATTGCCCCAGTGAGGAAAGGATGATGGAGACTGTGATTCCCCCACAAGTCGGGATGAGACTCCGGACGGAAAAAAAAAAGAGGCCAAAAAGAGCCCAACAAAAAAAGAAAACAAAAAGAAAACAAAAAAAAGAAAATGAGAGAAAAAGAGAGAAGGGGAAATGTTACTATCCTTTTCCACACTTGTGCTTCAGAGTAGCACCATGTTTTTCATATAGAGAGTCTCCTATGTTGTCACTTTCATATACTAGTGGGAATTTTTCATTATAGAACTTGGCTTGTATATTCCGATGACGGGCTTCCTCAAATGCCCGAGGTCTTCATGAGCAAGCAAGTTGGATGCACACCCACTTAGTTTTCAGTTTGAGCATTCATACACTTATAGCTCTTAGTGCATCCGTTGCATGCCAATCCCTACTCCTCGCATTGACATCAATTGATGGGCATCTCCATAGCCCGTTGATTAGCCGCGTCGATGTGAGACTTTCTTCCTTTTTTTCTTCTCCATATTATCTCTATCACCATACTCTATTCCACCCATAGTGCTATATCCATGGCTTGCGCTCATGTATTGTGTGGGGTTGAAAAAGCTGAAGCGCGTTAAAAAGTATGAACCAATTGCTCGGCTTGTCATCGGGGTTGTGTATGATAAATACTTTGTGTGAAGAAGATGGAGCATGACAAGTCTATATGATTTTGTAGGTATAACATTCTTTAGCATTGATATTTTGAAAGACATGATTGTTTGTTGGGATGCCTGAGTATTGATGTCTTTAAGTCAAATTATAGACTATTGCTTTGAATCACTCGTGTCTTAATATTCATGCCATGACTAGATTATATGATCAAGATTATGCTAGGTACCATTCTACATAAAAAATTATCTTTTTTATCATTTACCTACTCGAGGACAAGCAGGAATTAAGCTTGGGGATGCTGATATGTCACTGGTACAGCGAGGTGCTATACAAACGGTTTTTAACCCCTTTTCGCGACGGCGTTCTGAACTGTCGCCTAGTGAGTGACTGCGATAGGGGGGTCCTTCCCACACGACCCAGAAACCGTCGGGGATATGCCCTCCTGGCACACACGCTCGGCAAAATGAGGTCGTGTGCGACCGGCGAGCGATCAAATACGGTTATACATACAGTTGTGCTAAAAAATACAATTATACAGGCCAAATCGTTTCCGGCCGTAAGTACATCCCACACAGTCAGTCCCCGCTAAACGTTTCCGTTCGTATGTACATTCCACACAGTCAATCCAAGGAATACGTTTCCGTTAGTATGTACATCTCACACAGTTAATCCAAGAAGTACGTTTTCGTTCGTATATACATCCCACACAGTCACTCCAAGGAAAACGTTTCCGTTCGCAGGTACATCACACACAATTTTTTCCATTAAATCGTTTGTGATAGCGTTGCCATTGCACACGATATTAACAATTTTATCATTTGCGTTATTGAATGCATCACACACGGTGCGTAGAAGAAACTGTGGCAAAGGCTGTACATCACACACACTTTTTATGTGGTAAACCTTTGCACAAGGTGGCCTAACGCAAACAGTTTTCAAGAGGATGTCGTGTGTGATTGTTCATTGATCCAACACGGTTTATTCCTAGAAACTGTGTGTGTTGCCTGGGGTCATCGCCCACGGTGTTTTCTCATTAACCGTTTGCAATAGAAAAACCCAATTAGCAAGCTAATTGGCCTATTATTAATAATCTATTTATTAATCTAATTGACATTTCATATTAAGCACACAATATATTTCATTTCCATATTAAGGAAGCAGGATTTCATAATTGAAATACATCAGAGTACAACATCATATAGCTTCAGCACTCAGCTACCCCATTACACAACTGCACCAGCACCAAGTTTCACATGCAACATCTAGAACCTTTCGAAATTAGCATCATAGACGGTACATAGACAGATGCATCTCATCTGGAAAACTGCTGAAGAGGAAGGCGAATATTGAGCCTTCATTGATGTTGAAGGTCTTTGCAACTTTAGGCCAGTGCCTGTGGATGATTGACCGTCCATCCGTCGTCCTTTTCAGGAACACATCAATATTGAACCGTGGGTGTTGTATGAAAACCTTCCTCGCCTCCTGGCCATAGAGGTGGTTTGAGAGGTAATCATCAGTGAACTGCTTTAGAAAGGCCTAAAAACAAGGATGTGCATAAATATCTTCTCTATATTGGAAATGGGGCAAAGGAATAAAAAAAGGCAAGGTATAATAGTTAGTACCATCTTGTAGTGAACTGATGTCTTCTTCATTGCGCAGACAAAGATCTTGTTGTTTTTTGTCGCTAATTTCTTTATCCTAACAATCTTTCTGAGTTTCTTGACTTGACTAATATTCATGGACAACTCATTTCCCCATATGCAAAAAGGATCAAATTGTGGGTTAAAACTTCTGACAGCAGGACCTACATGTGCAAGACCAAATTGTTAAAAAAACTAAATATTAGAATGGTTCCTGCAATTGCACAATAATGTGCTATTAGACAAAGGACCATGCATGTGCAAACCTCGATTGTAAACCTCAGTGCTTCCCATTGTTTCCCTGCAACACATATAAGGTAGTTAGTCATCAGGTTAAGTGAGGGTTCGCATGCTATCAGTAAAATATGCTGATGAAAAATAAGCACATTGCAGATTCATCAGATTAATTCAAGCCACATGGAAAACCCATTTATCCAAACCAAGCATGATTAAGAACTAGGAAATATAGCAATTGTATATGTTTCTCATGTATTAAGTGCAGCCAAATTCGATTTATTTCTCACATGCACAACAATACAAAATTCTACCCACGACAATTGGACATCGCATTGCAGAATTGAACCAAGCAGTTAACTAAACACCACAACAAATGAACATAACATTAACTGAGCACCACATTACACAATATAACATACTCCTAACAGAAGATCAGACAATTAACCAAACCAAGCATGCTTAACAACTTGGAAATATAGCAATTGTATTTGTTTCTCATGTATTTAGTACAGCCAAATTCGATTTATTGCTCACATGGTATAAAATAACAGAATGCACCCACAACAATTGAACATCGCATTGCAGAATTGAACCAAACAGTTAACTAAACACCACAACAAATGAACCAAACGTTAACTGAGCACCACATTACAAAATATAACATACTCCTAATAGAAGATCAGACAGTTAATCAAACCAAGCATGCTTAACAACTTGGAAATATATTAATTGTATTTGTTTCTCATGTATTTAGTACAGTCAAATTCTATTTATTTCTCACATGGTATAAAATAACAGAATGCACCCACAACAATTGAACATCGCATTGCAGAATTGAACCAAACAGTTAACTAAACACCATAATAAATGAACCAAACGTTAACTGAGCACCACATTGCACAATGTATAACATACTAGAAGATCAAACAGTTAACCAAACCAAGCATGCTTGACAACTTGGAAATATAGATTGTATTTGTTTCTCAAGTATTTTGTAAAGATAAATTCGATTTATTTCTCACATGGAAGACAATACAAAATTGCAGCCTGAAGAATTGAACATCACATTTGCAGAATTGAACCAAACAGTTAACTGAAGACGACAACTAATTAACCAAACAGTTAATAAGTGAGCACCACATTGCACGACATATAGAACATATACACTAGAGCAACAGATTGCATGGTAAAATTAGATAGCATAATTCACTAGAATTTGTTAAGGAAAGGCAGGAGCAGCACATGCAACGGGTAAACCGAGCATGCTTAACCGGCGTAGCTAGCAAACTAAACATGGGTCCTTATAGTGAGCTAATAAGACAAGCTACTCCTCATCGTCGGAGATATCGATGATGATTGGCTCCTTGGACATCGAAGAGGGCGAGGCCTCCACATCGTGGGTGCCCTCGTCGTAGTGGTGAATTGCCTGAGCCGCTCCGGGCACCAACCTGCTGGCTCTCGATTTGAGGTAAGCACGTGCACGCTGAGAAAACACCTTGTAGTCTTCGTCGAAGGCACCGAGGGTCGACTCGAGAAAATGCCATGAACTGTCGTTTAAAGCAGCCAACCACGTCGCGGCGTCGGCGCGTGAGGCGTCAATGGTGGCCTCGACGGCGAGGTGCTCCTCCAAGATCTAGGGGTCAGCACGAATGGCAGCCATGGCGACCTCATCCGCGCGTGCGGCCGCGATTTGCTTCTCCGCTGCCAAATGCTCCTTGAGCTCCTGGCTGTACTGCGTGCACCATGGCTTAGGGCGGCGCTTATTTGGTGGAGGGGTCAGTGATTCGTGTGGAAGGTGTCGCGCCGGCGGTCGGGCCATGTGGGATGTGGAAGGAGGAGGAGGATGGGGGTCGGGTGTGGATTACCTGCCTGGATAGACAAGGCCGAGCAGCGTAAAGGAGGGTCGCCAGCGAGGAGGCGGCGCTGCAAGCAAGGAGTGAAGGTTTCAACTTGGAAAGGAAGGCGGAAACAGGGGAAATGTGGCTTTTTGTAAGGGGGTGGGGAGGTAGATATTTCCGCGGAAGCCAAAAATTTTGAATCGGTGCAGCGAAAAAACTGGCGCGCAAAGTGTCATCAGACATGGTCCCTTATTCAGCATTGTGTATGATATGTGAACCTCACAAATGATTCATATAGCTTAACCCGTGTGTGATGAGTTCGAACATGCAAATTTTGGTTCGAATTTCCCTGGTTACAGTGGTCATCCACGTCATTGCATAATTTGGGTACACAAAGGAGACTACAGCACACCCACACTTCTTAATCGAGCAAGTTCAGCAATTAAATAGAGTTAGCTGACCTAAACATTACTCTAACAAATTAAAGACCGGCGCTCTTAATTAAAAAAACAAAGAGTACTACTACGGCTGGTGCTCGTCGATCTCCGCCGCCTCCTCCATGTCCAGCTCGCGCTCGACAGTCTCCTCGGGAAGGGGCTCCATGGCATCCATCACACCATACTCGGCAAGCATCTCGCCATCCGCGTCCGCCATCTCTTTGGAAAAGGCCGCCACGAGCTGGGGTGGGCGGCCGCGATCTGGGCTTGGACGGGCTCTGTCGTGGCAAGGTATGCGGCGGAGGAACGGACGGCTGATCGAACGCTCTCGGCGATTGCCAACTCTTCGGCCGTGGGTTGACGACCGTTGTCGGGGAAGCTTCGTTCGATTTGTGCGGTGACCGCCACGAGCTGGGCGTGGGCGGCCTCCATCAGGGCTAAGGCCGCCGCTGCGGTACGGACAGCTCATGTGCCGCTCTCGCCAGTTGCTATCCCCGAGGCAGATGTTGCTACCGCCACCTAAGAAGCAACAGCGGCCGTTTGGGCTGCCTTGGCCGCCCGGTCGCAGATTGCGGCCGCGCTCATGCACCTTGTTAGCACGCGCATGGCGGCTGCGGCCGCGCTCTCGCCGGAGTGGGCCGCCGAAGTTGCCGTCACGACGCGGGTCCACGTCACCATCTTTCACCGGCGACGATTGAACAGTGAAATGATATTTGGGGAGCGAGCTAGTGTTCTTGACACGCCAGCTGTGGACTATAGCCGACGCACCTTCTCGCGTAAGCCATAGGCGTACTATACTCCGACGGTGCTCCAAGATATTTTGTACTGCATCTCACACGGTTGGTGATAATAAACTGTGTGTGATCTACTTGATTTTTCATCTTGATTTGAATTACATAATGGGGTCACAGCGGCAATGGAGGGTGTTTGAATTGCTAGAACTTTTATCTGCAGTGAACATGCAACTATATGTGTGTCGTAAAAAATTGGAATTATTCAGGGTTCGTTTGGACATTTTATACATTAACTTGGTTTTCTAGCCATTTCAGGTGCACAATTCAAAATTAAACTACATGCACATGCTCCGGTGCACCAACATGGGTTGTAAAATCATATATGTGTCCATGGGTTTATGCTTACGTCCCATGCAAGAAATGGGGATGAATTTCGAACACCACGGCACCGTGGCTCTCTGGCAAACGTTGAGGTACTTGCTTTTGTAATTCTAGTAAATCCAAAACCCATCTGAAATTCATGAACCTTGGCATACTATCATGGAATGGCATCAACATGCTGGGGTAAAAAATATTGTCCCATTTGGGGTAGGTTATGGTATAAGCTTCTCACAAACCAGAGCTTCTCACAAGAAGCCTCATGGTTTCGTTAGGGAAACGTGTCACCTTTGTGGGCAAAACGATATTCATCGCCTCTTCTTGCTTCCAATTTTTTCCTGGTGTCAACATAGAACAACAGGAGTGTCGTATTAAATTTTGGAATTTTTTGGGGATCATTTGGACATTTTTATACGTTAACTGAATTTTCTAGGCATTTATGTGCATAATTCAAAATTGAACTACATGCACATGCTCCAGTGCATAAAAACAGGTTGAAAAATCAAATGTGTGTCCTTGGTTGCAAGCTTAGGTCACATGCAAGAAATGAGAATGAATGTCAAACACCTTGACACTGTCGCTCGGCCGCTAACATTGAGATACATGGTTTTAAAATTCTAGTAAATCAAAAACTCGTCTGAAATTTATAAAACTTGACATGATATCATGGAATGGCATCGACATGCCGTGGTAAGAATATTGTCCCATTTGGGGCAGGTTTGGGTATATGCTTCTCGCAAACCAGAGCTTCTCTCACAACAAGCCTGATGGTTTCGGTAGGGAACGTGCCACCTTCGGGGATGAACCGATATATGTTGCCTCTTCTTACTTTCAAAAAATTCCTCGTGACAACATAGAACAACAGGAGTGTTGTGTCAATTTTTGGGATTTTTCGGGGTTCGCTTGGACATTTTTTTACATTAACAGAGTTTTCTATGCATTTATGTGCATAATTTAAATTTAAACTATATGCACATGCTCCAGTGCATTTAAATGGGTTCAAAATTGAAATGTGTGTCCTTGGTTGCATGCTTAAGCCCCATGCAAGAAATGAGAATGAATGTCAAACACCTTGCCACCGTCGCTCGGCCGCTAACATTGAGATACATGGTTTTTAAATTCTAGTAAATCGAAAATGCGTCTGAAATTTATGAAACTTGACATGCTAGCATGGAACGGCATCAACATGCCGTGGTAAAAATATTGTCCCATTTGGGGCAGGTTGGGGTATAAACTTCTCACAAACCAGAGCTTCTCACAACAAGCCTCATGGTTACGGTAGGAAACGTCTCACCTTTCTGGACGAAACAATATCTGTTGCCTCTTCTTGATTTCAATTTTTTTTTAGTGTCAACATAGAACAACATGAGTGTTGTGTTAATTTTAGGAATTTTTCGGTGTTCGTTTGGACATTTTTATACATTAACTGAGTTTTCTATGCATTTATGTGCATAATTCAAATTTGAACTACAGGCACATGCTTCAGTGCATTTAAATTGGTTGAAAAATCAAATATGTGTCCTTAGTTGCATGCTTAGGTCCCATGCAAGAAATGAGAATGAATGTCAAACATCTTGCCACCGTCGCTCGGCCGCAAACATTGAGATACATGGTTTTTAAATTGTAGTAAATCCAAAACTCGCCTGAAGTTCATGAAACTTGACATGCTATCATGGAGTGGCATCAACATGTTGTGGTAAAAAAATTATCCCATTTGGGGCAGGTTTGGGTATAAGCTTCTCTCAAACCAGAGCTTCTCACAACAAGCCTGATGGTTTCTGTAGGAAACGTGCCACCTTTGGGGACGGAACGATATCCGTTGCCTCTTCTTGCTTTCAAAAATTTTCTAGTGTCAACATAGAACGACAGGAGTGTTGTGTCAATTTTTGGGATTTTTCGAGGTTCGCTTGGACATTTTTATAAATTAACTGGGTTTTCTATGCATTTTATGTGCATAATTCAAATTTGAACTACATGCACATGCTCCAGGGCAGAAAAATGGGTTGACATATCAAATGTGTGTCCTTGGGTGCATGCTTAGGTCCCATGCAAGAAATGGGAATGAATTTCAAACACCAGGGCACTGTTGATTGCCGGCAAAACGTTGAGATACTTTGTTTTTAAATTCTAGTAAATCCAAAACTCATCTGAAATTCATGAAACTTGGCATGCTATCATGGAATGGCACCCGACATGTTGTGGTATTTTTCGTGTCCATTTTGAGAGAAGGTGCACTCGAATAACAGCCAACAAAGGCATTTTAAAACAAATAGCTGCCACTTTAACATCTCAAATATTTGTATAATTTAAATTGTGTGCGTTCTGTTAACCATTCACGTGACGCCACATGTCTGGCTTTTAATGGCTATAGGAGGTGCCGTGCGGACAGCTGCTTGACTGAACGGGAGGCATGCGAGCGCAGTCCGGTGCGCAGGCTGACCGAGAGGCGTGCAAGCTGTCCTCCAATGTGCAGGCTCATCGGGAAGCATGCGAGCTGTACGCTGCGTAGGCTCACTGGGAAGCGAGCCCTTTAACTTCCATGGCCACCCGCCTTGCTCGCATCCTCTCCATTAATGGCGCCCGAGCCGCTGTTTAATATGGGCTGCCTTACTGTTCGCCTCCCATTCCCCTTCCTCCCGCATACCTCCACCAACACCATGGAGTAGAAGGATCATTTGCCACTAGTCTTCAAGTTTGTTGAAGTCGACTCCGAGCCGGAGGAGATAGAAAATAAGGAGGAATGGGGCCTCATGGACATGGCCCTGAACGAGATGGCCGCGGCGGTTGCTGCCCCCACACCCGTCCCAGCTCCCATCCCCGCACCCGCGCTAGCGACCATCCCCGTAGCATTGACGGGCTGATCGCCGAGCACTATCGCAGAGCTGGAAGCCGCGGGCGTCAGCGAGGTCTCCGCGGACCCGCGCGAGCTCGTGTACATGCCAGCACCAGTGCCCGTGCCTGTGCGCGCCCCTCCACCCACCGCGGCGCCGGTCCCCGTGCGTTTGCCTGCACCCGCCGCGCCCGTGCCCGTGCGCGCGCCCCCCTCAGCGGCATGTGACGCCGCCGTCGACTGCTACCTCGCAGCGCCGCCAGTTGCCGTCCTCCCGCGCCCCGCCCGTCGATCGCGTGACGACATGATGTTTGATTTCCAAGTGAAGAACATTCTGTGCTGCCTTGAAGACTTCAACAACGGCATCCCGGAGGACGACAACGACAACGCCGGCGCGGCACGCCACCTCCGCCGCCGCCGGAAATAGTTTTTTTTTTGTTTAATATTGTATCTCGATCATATGAATATAAATTCGCAGTGTGACTGAATGAAAGATATGGTTTGAACGAACTTGCGTTTTTCTCTCTTAATGTACAGACTTATCAAATGATTTTCTTTTAAAAAAAGTCATTGGTTTTTAAATATAAAACACTCATCGCAAACGTTTTAGTTAGAACACCCATATGCAAACCAACAGCTTCCCCAGGAAGCCAAGGGAAAATGTGCCGAGCAGGATTTGTGCAGCTCTTGATCGCAAACGTTTTAGATAAAACACCCGTGTGCAAAGTGAGAGCTATGGTCTTCCCCAGTAAGTCAAGGGAAAATTCGCAGCACAGGATTTGTACATCCCTTCAACGCAAACGGTTGTTTTGGATGACCCGTGTGCAATCACGTACAGACAATTTGGTAAGATTTGCATCTGTCATATTGGGTATATTGCCATTTGTCAAACTGAAAAGATTGACATTTGTTGATCTAGTAACATTGCCATTTGTCAACCTTGTAACACTGCGATTTATCAAAATATGCAGCTAAATATCACTAGTACAATCTAATTTTTGTAACTAAATTCAGTAATTAAGCATAGATTTCATTCATAGATTAAGCAGTCGTTCTTTATACAAACAGTTCAACTCGACAGCTGAATTGACCAAACTTTTCCCCAATTGTTGCCAACCACGTACTGAAATAGCTAGTTCAACTATATATACTAGCTAATTTTAAGTACGTTGTACAGTTTCACCATATCTATAGTCAGATGAACTGAATAAAATAGCCCCTAAATACTACTACTACTACTACAGAGGGGCTTTGTACTACTTCCGGCAGCCTCTCCTCTATCGAGTGCGCTCAGTAAGAGGCAGAGGAGGAGGAGCCTACCGACGAGCTGGACAACTGCAATACGGTGCCTGCCACTGCTGCACCTTCAGCGACGCTCACCTCGAACGCCCTCTGCCGCTCCAGACGACCCCTCTCGAAGCGGTGGTTCTCCTTGTAGATCTCCTGATTCCTCGCCTCTGCGTCGGCATGTGCTGCGGCCACGCCGGCGGTAAGGCTCTTTGCGTGCTCGACTAGGCGCTCCTCCTCCTCCCACAGGAACTCGATGTAGAGCGCAAGGTCGCTGACGCACGTGCGGGCCTCCACCTCCGCCTCCTGCCTTCGGGCGGCGGTGGCGGAGCGGGTGATGACCCCGGCGGTCGACGATGGGCTGGCGGCCACGGCGGCCGACGATGGGGTGGTGGCCACGACCACCACCTCCCGCCTTCGGGCCGTGGCGGTGGAGCGGGTAATGGCCACGGTGGCCGGCAGTGGGATGGCGGCCACGACGGCCACCTCCCGCCTTCGGGCCGCGACGGTGGAGCGGGCGATGGCCCTGGCTTTCGACAGCGGGGTGGCGGCCACGGCGGCCGGCAACAGCTGCCGACGGGCAACGGCGGTGGAGCGTGTGGTGGGTGTTCCGCGCACACCCAACAGGGACGTCACGCACACTACACTACGCCGGGGACTGCGCCGCCGCCGCGGTGTAGCCTCCCAGCTGGAGCTATCCTCTGATGACGGCAGAGTGGCCGAGCGACGACGACGGACCGGTGCCATTGGCGATTGTGGGAGAAGCGGATGAGATAAGCTACAGGGAGGGAGGGGAAAATGCGACGCAGGACACGCCGGCCGTGAGGGTTTATATAGCAGGCCGGTAAGCATTGGGATTTGGGGGGATTTCACCGACTCGGGCGGAAAGCTTGCGCAGGAACCTGCGCGGTTGCGCGGGAACGGGCTCACCACCGTTTGGCCAAAAGAACGCCCTCGCTCGTTGCTCAAGCGTGTGCTCTAAGCCGTCTGCGGCAGCAGGGTGACAAGGCGTGCGAGAGGAGGACGAAAAGACACGTACACATACGGTTAATAAAATAAAAACATTTGCGATTAAATTACCTACTACCCCCGTCCTGATTTATAAGTCGTCTATGTATTTTTGTGCCAAATTTTGACTATAGATTTAACTAATAAAATACGAATGCATGTCGCCAGAGATTATATCGTTGGATTCGTATTTGAACATAGTTTCCAATTATATAATTTTTGTAACATGCATTAACATTTTATTGGTTAAATTTAAGGTCAAAATATGGCACAGAATATAAAGAGGACTAATAGACCAAGACGGCAGTAGTAGCACACGGTCGCTCTCTACGCAGCGATGCAACTGTGGGCCGGCTTGTAGACGACCATTTCCTGCGTGTTCAACTGCTCTACGCGTGTGGTTGCTTGCGGTTGAGGCGGCCGCGGCGCGCTCTGCTCGCGTCCCGCCGCGCGTGCTCTGCTCTCGCGTCCCTCCGGGCGCTCTGCCCTCGTCCCTCCACGCGCGCTGCCAGTGTTTGGGGCCGGCGCACGATCACGCAAGTTCGTGTGCATGCGGTTGCGCCGGGCGCGGCGCCACGATGCAGTTACCCGCTGCAAAAACTACCATGCGGACGCGCCGAGAATCCAGGCCGCCCGGCCCCCATTTATTCCTGCGGCCATTTACCTTTATCTCTTGCGCCACACGACACAATAAGCACAACCATAACGACACGTACAGAGAGGACATCCAGCGGTTCCAATGGCGCTCCCCGTGGCTCCAATGGCGCTCCCAGCGACCGACGACGACAACGGCGGGCACTTCACCACGCATCACGTAGTGGACACCCACGTGAGGGGGAAGGCCCTCTCGGTGGTGTACACAAACGAGCCAGTCTCGGTGGAGAGCTCCATCCAAACTATGGAGCAGTTGCTTGCTGAGGACAAGTACCAAGTGGTCGGCTTCGACCTCGAGTACACCATCGGTCGTGCCGGGCACGATCAGAAGGTTGCCGTCGCCCAGTTGTGTGTGCGACATGATGTCCTCGTCTACCACTACCAGCTGGCCACAAGGCCTTGCGAGCATTTCTCCAGGTTTATCAACAGCTCCGACTACAATTTCGCTACGGTGGACACCACCAACGATCTAAAAGCGCTCAAGGTTTCGGGCTTGAAATGCCATAATGTTGTCAACATCCAGGACCACTACAAGGTCTGGGGCAGCGACAACAACAAACAGAACTCCCTGGTTGACCTCGCCTCGGCCATCATCGACCCCTACTACATGAAGATGAAGGATGAGAACAAGAAGGACAAGAACGCCTGGCACAGTGTCTGGCATGAGAGACTGGATGAACAACACGTCAAGGACGCGTACACAAGCTACGAGATGTACATGCGGATCGTTGACATGAGGGAGTGTCTTCTTCCTGCCCCATACGAGGGATCGAGTCACAGAGCAGTGGCGGGAGCGTCACAAGAAGTAGATGACTATACGATCGTTTCTCCTAGTTTAGAATGCATACAATTGTTTATTGAGGTGTGTGCGAATGATCTGTATAGTCACTTATGTAATTAGATGTTTATTTCAGTTATATATATATATATATATATATTATTCTTCTGTAGATAGAGCAAATCACATGGCTTATTAGCAGCAATCATCTGTGTTATTATTAGTCTTCGCACATATTTCTGATTACGGACCTGTTTGCCGCGTATCACACACATCTTGTTCAGTTGAACCGTTTCTATTGTGTTGCCTAATCACACACAGTTCATCCTAGTGAACTGTATGCCGTATATCGCACACACCCTCATTTGGCTGCCCGTTTCTGTTGTTCTGCCTCATCGCAAACAGTTCTTATGGATTAACCGTTTGCCACACATCGCACACACCCTCATCTGGCTGCCCGTTTCTGTTGTTATGCCTCAACGCAAATAGTTCTTGTGGATGAACCGTTTGGCACGCATCGCACACGCAACTCCAATCTGAACCGTGTTTGATGTTACTGCCATCGCAAACGTTTTGCATCTTTTTTGACGGTTTTATTACATCACCGTTTGTGATTGATGCATCGTACACAGTTTCGTCGAAGGGTCTCTGATTGGACTGTCGCGTTTGGACCATCTTGCAGTAGTGCGTCTCCGTCCTATCTATAATTTTTTATTGTTTCATACCAATATTCTACAACTTTCATATACTTTTGGGAACATTTTATATTACTTTGGGACTAACATATTGATCCAGTGACAGTTCCTGTTTATTGCATGTTTTTTGTTTTATAAAATATCCATATCAAACGAAGTCCAAACGCGATAAAAATTTACGGAGACTTATTTTGGAATATATGTGATTTTTGGGAAGCGGTATCAACGCGAGATGTTGCCATAGGGGCCCACAAGCTCAAGGGGCGCGCCCCCTACCTAGGGCGCGCCTGGCAAGCTTGTGGCCACCTCGTAGGTCGGTTCGAGGTGTCCTTCGACCGCAAGGAAGCTTATATCCGGATAAAAATTGTGTTACAATTTCAGCCCAATCGGAGTTACGGATCTCTGAAAAATTAAGAAACGATGAAAGGCCAGAAAACAGGAACGCGAAACAGAAGAGAAACAGAGAGAGAGAGAGATCCAATCTCGGAGGGGCTCCCGCCCCTCCGCCGCCATGGAGGCCATGGACCAGAGGGGAAACCCTCTTCCCATCTAGGGGGAGGTCAAGGAAGAAGAAGAAGGAGGGGGCTCTCTCCCCCTCTCTACCGGTGGCGCCGGAACACCGCCGGGGCCATCATCATGACGGCGATCTACACCAACAACTTCGCCGCCGTCATCACCAACTCTCTCCCCCTTTATGCAGCGGTGTAACCTCTCTTTACCCGCTGCAATCTCTACTTAAACATGGTGCTCAACGCTATATATTATTTCCCAATGATATGTGGCTATCATATGATGTTTGAGTAGATCCGTTTTGTTCTATGGGTTGATTGATGATCGTGATTGGTTTGAGCTGTATGTTTTATTATTGGTGTTGTCCTTTGATGCTCTCCATGTCGCGCAAGCGTGAGAGATCCCCGATGTAGGGTGTTGCAATATGTTCATGATTCGCTTATGGTCGGTGGCGTGAGTGACAGAAGCACAGACCCGAATAAGTGGGTTGTTGTGTATGGGAGTAAAGAGGACTTGATACTTAATGCTATGGTTGAGTTTTACCTTAATGATCTTTGGTAGTTGCGGATGCTTGTTAGAGTTCCAATCATAAGTGCATATGATCCAAGTAGAGAAAGTATGTTAGCTCATGTCTCTCCTTCATATAAAATTACAATAATGATTACCGGTCTAGTTATCGATTGCCTAAGGACAAATAACTTTTTTGTGTGACAAAAAGCTCTCTACTAAACAACTAACTTTTATTATCTTGCAATTTATTCATAGTTTTATTCTTGCTAAATACTTCTAGTTTTATGCTTGCAAACCTATCCTTTCACACCTACAAAATAGTTTCATACTTGTTTTAGGTAAAGAGAACGTTAAGCGCGCGTAGAGTTATATCGGTGGTCGATAGAACTTGAAGGGAATATAAATTCTACCTTTACCTCCTCGTTGGGTTCGACGTGCTTACTTATTGAGAAAGGCTACAATTGACCCCCTATACTTATGGGTTATCAACAGCCCACACGGTTTTTAGAAAGTAGGCGTGTTGCATCATTGAAGAATCACACACGATTTTGACCAGAGAACTGTTTGCGTTAGGCCACCTTGCACAAATATTTTCACATAAAAAATTGTGTGATATACATATGAACGGAAACATTTTTTTGGGATTCACTGTGTGGGATGTACATACGAACGGAAACGATTGGGCCTGTATAATTGTCTCCAGTGCCTCGCCCGATCGCACACGAGCTCATTTTGCTCCGTGTGTGTGACCGAAGGACCTATCCCCGACAGTTTCTGGATCATGTGGGAAGAATTCCTCTATCGCACACACTGACTAAATGATGGTTTAAAACTCAGTCGCGGAAAGGAGTTTAAAATCGTTTGTATATGACGTCTTTGCACCAATGGATTAGACAAGGCATCGGAGCCTTTTCTTTGTCGGGCATTGGTTCAGTCAGGTTTTCTAACCTATGGTCGGCAAACCAACCACATCCGGTTTTCTAACCTATAGTCAGCATGCCAACCACGAGCATCACCAGTAGTCTGCATGGCAAGTTCTCGAGAATCCGCCTCGAGCGCGATGGTTACGTTGTTGACATCGCCCCAACGAGGTGGATTAAGCAGTTTCCGTACTTTTATTCTATCTCTAGCTATACCACTATATATAGTGTGTGAATAATTTGGAATAACAACCGTTGGATGAAGCCGATCCAATGGTAGAGAGGTGGCAAATGCGGGTATTGTTGATCGTCGAATCTCCTCGTTGTCGCACAAGATTCTACCACGTGTACTATCTAGAAGATTCGATGGTTAGTTTTAAGTCCTATGGACATTTAGCATGAAACTTAAAAACACACTTCTATTTTGTTCTAGACTCTTCCATACTATACTCTTCTAACTTCTTTTTCTACCAAAAATATCATTCATTTTTACTTTGTGATTTGTTTTCTTTGTGTTCAAGTCTACGGATGTACCCTCATAAATCATATCTATTTTTGCAAATGGAGAAACAACAATATAATATACCCAAAAAGACACCTAAACAACACGTGTTCGTTATATTTTTACCCGAATTTTGCATCTTATCCTTCATGCATATGCCTCAAAATTTTCATTTGCCTATTATAATGTAGTAACAGCATTGCCGATCTTTGGTTGTAATTTGATTATTTGAGCTCTCAAGTGCAACGAATGTATAACTTACTAATTTTTGTAAGTGGAGAGGACCTCAACAAGGAGATACGCAACAACTGAAGTGTCACGGGTATCGTGGTCAGTAATCTCTAACCAAAGATTTTTGGCTTGTTCAAGCCTCAAACTTCTGGGCCCTCTATTCATCACTTGGGCCAACCGACACCATTTTAGGACCGCACATAAACAATCACAACAATGACAATATATATGAGCCCGGAATTCTCTGACTGAAGTCACCCAACTACGTTGTGACTGAGATGTGGGCCCCACAACGAGCTGACCCACAATTTAGCCTTACAAAGTTAGGTGTCTTTCCCTGCATCAAGTTTTTGAAGGATTCCATGTACATTCAAATAACAAGAGTACATATGCCCATATATGCAACATTTTTGGACATGTGTAACAGGACAATTACAGAAGAAAATACCACCCAAAATAAAGAAAATACAATACAATCCTTTGGGTTTCCTACCATTTTCACCTTCCCGCAAAGAATGCCTGATATGTGGAACTTAGTAACTCCCTTTGCAGAGCTCACTATAGCTCGTTGGCTATGGATCTCGATAGGATCACTTACCAAAAAATGTCGATCAACCCAAACAAATTTTGTTGCTAGATCTTTCGAACTGCGAGGGTCGGCCTCTTTATCGCCCATTGCGAGACATAACTGGATCTCGCCTATCGGCACAACGGAGTGGGCCAGCCTAGTACTGTAGCGCCTCTAGCTCGAATTATTTTTTTTTACTTTGTGTTTTTATTATTGTTTTTCTTCGTTTCTTCACCGGTTTTCTATGGCTTTTTCCTACTTCTTTTTCTTTTTTGCAACACATGTCGACTTTTTTTCAATACACATTGTACATTTTTAGTATATATGTGGAACAATTTTCCGACCCACTTTGGGCAGTTTTTAAATACACGATGTACATTTTTTCCAAATACTTGTTTTGAACATTCTTTTGAATACATGTTAAAAAATTCAAGTACATGTTCAACATTTGTAATGGTATTAAACAACTTTTAAACTACGAGAACATGTTTTACATTGCACAAAAAAATTTGAAATATATTACGAACATTTTAATAGATGTGTGATTATATTTCTTTAATATGTCACTCACATTTTTTTGAATGGTGCTTAACATTTTTTGTACAACGCGGATAATTGTTTACATCATATAAAAAATTAAATACAATGATACTTTTTTTGAACACATGAACACTTTTTGAAATTTCACGTACATTTTCTGAATTATGTGAACATTTTTTGACATTGTATGAATATTTTCTTTAATGTCGCGAACATTTTCTAATGCTATTGATATTTTTTTAAAGGTTGCGTGATCATTTTTTTATATTGCATGAACATTTTATAAATGAGTAATTAATAGTTTTATGATTGGGCTGAGGGCGATGGGTTCTTTCATCTCGCTTTAAGCAACACAAAGCCCCTGCCCTTTTCAAATTCCCTCTTTTACATGTGTTGGAAAGCAAAATGTGGCCTGTTACGATATGTCGGATGCAACAGAGCCTTGCATGGATCGTGAAAGGTGATCGACGGCCAGAAACCGACAGAGGTGAAGAAATGTGTTCTGTCGACACAACTATTGAATTCGGTCTGGCATGTAACACAAGCATTTATTTATCTATAAAGGGGGGTGAATGTCTGTTTCATGTAACACAAACCTAACGGCCGGATGTGCACGACGATAACAAATCACCTAGTAAGGAAAAAAATAGTAGTATCAAATAATAAAGTCTTTATTTTTAAGGTGACAACAAACTCTCAGCGACCGAGAAATTCATGGGAAGATATTACGTCGTACAAGTCTCGACTGTGCCGACAATTACCCGCAAAATAAAGGTAAACGCTTCCAGCCGGACGACCGGCTAAGTTTCGGCTGGTCGCGTGGTGACGACGCGCGTCGCGTGTGGACCCACGCCTTAAATCTGCCACGCACTCCTCTCTCGCTTCAATCTTATCTGCTTTCGCTCTTATCTTTTCCCAGCTCCCTCGTTTCTTTTCTGTTTTCTCTCTCCCATCGTTCCCCATCTCTCTCTGGCCACCGATGGACAACCTCTCCTTGGATCCGCCGGCTTGCTTCTCCACCGAGCTCCCCTGCCACTACTCTCATCCAACGCGAGCTCCTCCATTATCCTCCTTCCCTCCCACCTCATCAACCCTCTCTTCCCTCTGCGTGCTACAAGGGGGCGGAGGTGCAGATTCAGCGGCTAGCTATCATCCCTGCAAATGGCGACCTCATGCCACACCGATGATGCGACCGGCATCGTGTGGTGCTACAACCGGCACCGCGTGGTGCTACAACCAGCACCGCGGGGAGCTGGAACCGGCTGGTCCAAAGCTTCGACGACGCGCTGCCCTTTGCTGGAACCGACATTACCGGGAGCTGCAACCAGCGTTGCGGATAGCTTCAACCAGCAGTGTGCAGTGCTACCACCAACAGAAGGCGGCGGGGAAGAGAGGTATGTTTTGCTGCAACCATTTGTTGACTTTGCTGCAACCGGCAATTTGTTTGCTGGAACCGGTGACGGGACCAGTACGACGGGGAGCTGCATCATTCGTTTTTGCTGGAACAGTAGCTAATTTTTGCTGGAATCGGGATAAATTTTTGCTTCAATCGATTTACTGGGTTTGCTTTGTTGCTAAGGTCGTTTTGCTGGAAACAGCAATTGTTTTTGCTGGAAGTTTTTTTTGGTTTTGCTGCAACTGACCACCGGAGTTTTTTTGGTCTGAGGTGTGATTTTTCGCTGGATTCCGGTGGTGCAGGTCGACGATGGCGGCGAGCCTGAGGAGGTGGTGGCACCGCTCTACGATGGGCGGCGCGAGTTGCTGGAAACGGCATTTGCAGAGCTGCATCCGGCAAGGAGCTGGAACAACGGAGAGATGAGGAGGGCGTGCGATGACGGCGAGTTCGAGCTGCAGAGAGAGGCGGCGAGCGGCGGAGATCCGGTGAACGGCGAAGATCAGGCGAGCGGTGGAGATCCGGCGAGTCATGTCGCTCGTCCATGGCGTTCTCGCCCCTGTGTGTGCTCGCATGATTAGCGGGGGGAAGTAAAAAAAGAAAGGTGGGGACGAAAAGGCTCTGAATCGACGGCTAAAAGTGGTTTCATCGGACGTCTTGGGTGCGGCCGGCGCCTAGTAGTGGCCCAAAATAAAATGTGGACAATCAATTCATTCATACTTGTCGGCGATCCGGAGCAGGACATCACAGAGCTCCCTGGGCTTGGAGCACATGGCCATGTGGTCTGCTCCGGCGATCTCCTCGACGTCCGTGCCGGGGCTCAAGTCGACCATCCAGCGTTGCATCGCCTCGGAGTTTGAGGCGTCGGCCATGGCCACCACGTACACCTTCTTCACCGACCCGTAATTGGCGTCGGTGAGCAGAGCCTCGTCCTTCATCGTCCGGTCATCCAAGAACTGGCACCCCGGCCTCACCAGCATCGTAGCCAGCATCTGATCCTGCATGCCGTACGTAAAAGCACTGTCAGCGTCGTAAATAACATTTTGTGACGGGAAAGAATGCATTCTTGCTAGCTGAGCTTCGATCGTACAGTTTTGCTGCCAACAATTTTGGGCCAAACACGAGTGCAGGCCGAGGGCCCTGGCTCGTGTTCAGAACCATCCTCTTCATGTCCATGAAGAAATCCGGCTTGATCCGTCTCATGATCTAGCGAGAATCGCGGGAAATCAGCGTGGTCACCATGGTGATGGTGGATCGATTACATGCAGCTCCTCTGACTTCTGAGCTGTGTAAAATTTGCTAACGCGGGACAATTACTCACCTCCTCCGTGGTGACGCCCATGTGCTTGCCGACGCACGGCGTGCACGCGGCCAGGAACACGGCCGCGGCGACCTTGCGCGGGAACCTCTCCACGGCGAGCGCGATGTTGAGCCCGCCGAGGCTGTGCCCGACCAGGACCAGTCTCTCGCCGGCCGGCGCCGCGGCCACGGCGTCGAGAAGCGGCCGCGAGTAGTCCTCGAAGGACGCCACCTCGTCCATGCGCGCCGGGTGCGCGCCGGACGCGCCCATGTCGAGCGCGGTGACCCGGTGCGCCGCGGCGCGGAGCATCGGCACCAGCTTGTACCAGCACCACGCGCCGTGGCAGAGGCCGTGGACGAGGATGAAGTGCTTGCCGCTGCCGCTCCGCTCCATCGGATTTCACCTCCGGCAAGAGATCGACTGGCTATGCTGCCGGCGGCGAGCGGCTCCTGCTCTGACAGATATCTTCGCCGAGGGTATCTCACCGGCATGGGCACATGGCAATCAGTTTTCAGTAAAAGCGAAAGCAGATTTGGATACGGCAGCTGATGGAGTCGTAAGTCCACCTTACAATTCTGTCCTCATTTCCTTTAAAAATATATTTTGTTTACAGATTGACACATGATGATGGTGTTGTGGTGGCCTTTTTACGATCTTTTGCTGGAGAATATTTTGAAACTTTATGCTAAATGAACACGCGATTTTCAGAATTCGAGGTGTTTTCAACCCAAATGCAACAAATATGAAAGTGTGACTTCCTTTGTTGGTCTTCTCAAATGGAAGCATACGATTGTCTTGCCCGTTAAATCTACTGTCAGCTAACTATAGTAAGAAAAACTTAGAAAAAGAAGACTGCGCAAAAATCAAGATTACAAACCATGCACCAGAACCACGGACATAACACAAGGCTCCAACGGAGCCGTCCAAACGTGCCACCAAATATCACCCCAACAATGTTATGCTTACAGACTTTTGCTACTGACTATGCTTAATTGTTGACTACATATCTAGAACTTTTGTCCACGTGGAAGGGTAAATATCACATCAAATTTCATATACGAAACAAGTCCAACAACTTTCTTTGGAGCCTGGTGACTGTATATGGTGCCGCTCAAGAGGAGTTTAAGTCTGCTTTTCTAAAGGAACTTGTTAATACCTGCGGGGACAATCCTCACCCCATGTTAATAGGGGGATTTCAGTATCCTTCGATATCAGCGGGAAAAAAACAATGATTGGTTTGACACTAGATGGCCTCTCCTCTTCAATGTTGTTATTGACAGATTGAACCTGCGGGAGCTCACTAAGCCTGGTCGTCAGTACACCTGGGCCAATAACCGATCTATTCCAACTTATGAAAAACTTGATCGGGTGCTAGTAACCACCGATCTATCCCCTTGCCTCGGTACGGGCGCTAGAAAGAATTGAGGCCTTATCGGATCATGCTTCATTGTTAACCGATTTTGGTCAAACAACTCCAAGCTCTAACACTCCACAATTTAAATTTGAACTGGGATGGCTCACTAGAGAGATTCAACGACCTGATTAAGAAGGTGTGGGCGCGTCAACCTCGGGTTAACACGCCCATTCAACGATGGAATAATCGAATTCACGCCTTGCGTCGATTCCTTCTTGGATGGGCTAAACAATCGATGCCCTTGATAAAATTGCAGGGGTGAGGCCCTTTCTATTATTGAGATTGAGCAAAAAGGCCATCTAAATGAGCAGATTGCCCAGCCTTTTACGTGAGGAAGGGGTTAAATGGTACCAACGGTGCAAGGCCGACTCAGTTATTCAAGGTGATGACAATATGAAATACTTCCAAATATTGGCAAATGGAAGACAAAGAAAGAAATGTATTTTAGCTCTGACGAAGGCCGTATCGAGGAGGATGTGCCCCTCAGAAACTTTATTACTAAGTATTACAAAGAGCTTTTTGAACCTTCAGCTAAAAGTTCCTTTACGCTGGAGGTGTCTAATACTCATGACATCCTTAAAGTTTCGAAGGCAAAAAATGTTTTTTTTTAACCTCTCAGTTCACTGAAGAGGAAATCAGGACCGCGGTGTTTCTTCCTATCTCTATATCTATCTCTGATGTGTTTGGGTATAGAGTACAACGAGACAATGAAAAAACTGTGCTTTTGGTATTAGATGATCTCCAATATATACAAGTTGCAACAAAAGCGACACTCGTGAGAGGTCCCTGTTGAGGAGGTGTTGGTACCAGATTTTGGCACGGTCAAGAACTTAATTAAGATGGCTTCAAATGGAAAAGTGCTCAAAGTGAGAAAGTTCCATATCGTCAAAAGGAGAAACTTTGATATTTGGGCCATAGTCATCCGGTCTCATCTCTAAGGCCGAAGTTGTGTTCGAAGTACTGAGATTTACTATCTAGAACATCATTCGGCTGATTACGCCCCCAAGACGGACTCATATGAGAAAAGTTTCTACACGGATTGTCTTCGTCTCGTCGAAACGGTCGATTTTGATATAAAAAACGTCTAAGTCGAAGTTCGTATGCAAAAGTTAGAGCCAAAACAGTGTGCTGCAAAAGTCTGCCCCGGAAGTTCCGCGCAACTTCCGGGGAGGTTCCGGGCTAAACCGAAAGTTTGCACGCGGTGCGCCCCAAAAACTGGAGTTTTAACATTATTTGCAGATTTGCGGTCCCGAATTCAATCTCAAGATGACCTCGGATGAAAAAGTGATCAACTGGAGAGTTTTTCTCCATTGCAAGGTCTATAACTTTGCTTTTGGGACCATCGCGATCCGGAGTCTTATGCGACCTGCAGATTCGGTGCAATAGGGCTACTTGATATAATTTGAGCCCGGAAGTTCCGGGCCAGACCAGAAGTTTCGGCCCTCGTAGTCCGAGTTAGGATAACTTTTGATGATTTGGAGGTGATTTGAGTCCTTTTCTTGTACGGGAAATCCAGCCGCCTCATATATATGTAAGGGGTGACGGCCGATTGAACAACACAAAATCGAACAAATCAATCTACCACTTTTATCTTTACCTTTTACCTTCTCCCATGTAACTTGCTTCTCGTTCTTCGTTCGTTCTTCTTGTTGCAGGGCGGCGAACCTCGAGGCCCTAGGGGCGATCAGGTCGACCTAGGGCAGCCCATAGCCACCGCGCGCCCTGACGTGGTCCCTCCCGGGCGTGTGGGGTTTCGGGTCTACAAAAGCGCCCGCCGGATTGCTTGCGTGCCGCGCTTCTGGATGGGTCTTCTTCGACGTGAGCTGCGGTGCATCACCCCCAGCGTCGAGGGTACACGGTGACGTGTTCGTGTGCGAACACACTTTTTGGTGACTCCGCTGTGGACAAAACTTTGAACGGTCTCCGGCCCGTTCTTGCTACGAAGAGATTGTCATCTAGGGATTGCAATCTACAAAGGTAATATGAATACCCAATTCACATATGTAGATGCAAATAATGCATATGTTGTTGCTAGATCATCTACTGAGCATAATGTATCGGCTAGCCCTAGCTTTATCAATCATGCATCTAATTATGTGCAAGAGCCGATGCAACAAAATCTTCATGCTTCTACATCATATAATTTTAGCAACATGCAACATATGTATTCCAGCTCCCATGCATCGGCAACCCCACAAATTCATATGCCAATGAACAACATGATGAGTTTGGTTAATCAAGTTGAAACACCCCATGTAGGAACTTTCAATGGCGTGCAACATAGTGTTTCATCTTTTTATTCATCGGCAACTAATTTGCAACATGTTAATCCAAACATACCGGTGGATATGGGAATTGGCCATGCTACTACTAGTTATTCGGCCAATTATCCTCAAACATCATATGCTACACCTCATGCTACTAATTTTTCGGCACCATACGCAATTGTAGATTTTCGTAATTCGGCTCCGCACCTTCGTGCTCATGGCCGAATAAGTGAAAGAGAAAAACTCACTACAAGGCCTATATCTTGCGCTGGTGCCCACTTTAGTCCCTGTGGTTACAAATACCCGAAATACAGTCACCAAAGTTGCTCTAGAGGGTCATCTATGGTCCATTGTACGGTTTGCTATACGTATTCGTTGACCTGGCCCAAGTCAACGGCCGCCAACTGTGCGCTGACTGCCACATGTGCATACCTTGCTTGAATACGCACACACGCAGGGGTTTTTTTGCAAAGTTGCCAGAACAAAAGAGCTGCTCCCCCACCTGGTCGCACACCTGGTCGGACCGAGCCGCACATCTGGTCCGACCGAGCCACCCGCTGCCCTCCCTCGCTCTCTGCTCTCCCCAACCCTAGCTCCCAAACTCAGTCGTCGCCGCCGCCCTCTCTCCACCGCCGCAGCCATTGCCGCCGCCCTCCAGTGTGGCCGCCGTATTCCTCATGTCATCTTCGAGCTCTGTTCGATATGGGCTACGTGGCCGCTCCATTGTAGTTCCATTGATCCAGTGCCCGGATTGTGGTGACCAGGTCAAGTTCTACCGCTTTGGCACCGACGAGCATGACGGGTGGGTCTTCTACAGGTGCACCAAACACCAGGTCAAGTTCCTTTGCCTTGATATGTTCGATTTTAAGCCTGTGTGGTAGACCTTTCTTCACTGGAACTGCATCAGTTTGATCTGTAAGTAGGTGATCTATAAGACTGCATTAGGTTGAACATAGTTAACTGGCATTAGGTTGGTACTGCATTAGGTTGGTACTCCATTAGGTTGGTGATCTATAACACTTAACTGAACTTTATAGTTAACTGAACTTTTTTAGTTAACTGAATATGCTGTGTTTCCTCTGTTTTATAGGTCACATGTGATTTCTGGCGTTGGGAGCTAGAATATGTGCAGCATCTTGTTGAACATAGGGTTCTTGTTGGTGATGCTGCTGTGGATGCAATAGGAGCAGCTGAGGATAAAAGGGAGGAGCTTGAGAGGAAGAGGGCTGAAGCAATGAACTCAAGAAGCATAGCTGGAAGGGGCATGGCTGGGAGAGGTGCTGGCAGAGTAGATTTTGGCACCCCTAGTGATAAGAACTTTGCTACCAAGCAGCAAGTTGCTATGCTACTTGGATTAGGTAGAGAAATCCTAGTGCTGCTAAAGCTGGTGATGGCTGCTGTTATGGTGCTTTGTGTGATGTGTTTCATAGTAATTATGAAGAAGTGAGATGTAGTCAAATCAGTGGTATGTGAAGTTGTTCTTCAGTGAGCACACTAAGTAGATTAAGTACTTGTTTTGGGTTTGGATGCATGCTGTGATGGTTGTAATGGTTGCATGCTGTGATGGTTGTAATGGATAATTGATCAAGTAATATGAAGACTGGAGTTATGTACCAATGTTATCTTGGTATGTTGAATATGTACCAGTGTTGTTATGTTACTTGCTTATTTAAACAGCAACACAGCATGTCAATTCAATTCTAATCATTTCACAACATATTACAGTTGACAACCAAATCCATTCCACTTAAAATTCAGTTGACAGGCAAGATAAATTCAGTTGACAACCAAATCCATTTCACAACATACTGAGACAAATTCAGTTTACACTGGGACAAGAACAAGATAAGATTACTCAAAATCATTCAGCATCCCCTTAAGCTTCCTTATCTTCTCCTTGGTCTCCTCTTTGTATTTGAATAAGTCACCAATCATGTACTCAAGCTTTCTCTTCTCTTGCTTCAATTGATCCCTCTCCTGCATGACTTGGTCCCTCTCTTTCTCTGCCTTAGCCCTGAATACATGATGAATTTGTGTTGTGCCTAATTGGCTCATTGCCTGCTCCTTTTTAGCCACCATCTTAGCAAAATCAATCTTGAAATGTCTCAGCTCATTCTCCATTTTTGTCTTCTCTTCCATGATCTTCAAGTTCTCTTCAGCACTCAACACATTTTGTGTTAGCCTCTGTTTTGTCTCCTCTTCATACATGCTCCATATGGTAGCTAGGCTCATCTTCAAAGCATCAGGCCACTCAGGGTCAATCCATTCCACATAGGTGCATTTAGGTACTTCCTATCATACAAACAAAGATTCAGTTAAGTGACAGTATTCAGTTATCTGCAAATCTTCAGATAAAATGGCACTATAGCAGAACCTAGCCACACTGCCAATGTCAACTGATTGAAATGAAATTAAAATGGCACTATTATCTGGATTTTTACAAACCTTCTGTGCACAAGCCAGGAACCTTCTTCCACTGTCAACTGATTGAAAAGCCACAAGCTTCTCACACAAAGATCCATGCTCACATGTAAAGCTAGGCAGATCTGTGGCCAGGCCTCTCCATTCTTTGCAGAAAATTGTGGCAGGAGGCTAAAACAAATAAAAATTTGCATTTGTTAAATATAACCCTAGAAGCTGTTTAACCATAGCTGTTGTTTAACCCTAGTTGCGTGGAGGACATGACTAACCTTGCTGGTCACCGAGTCGTCTTCAGAAGAGGTTGGGAGATCATCCCAGGACACCATGGTTGCTGCTGGAGACCAGGGGAACAGGCAAAGAAGAAGGGCAAATAGAGGAGGAAAATGGACGATGAAGATGAAGATCTGGTGGAAGAGGAGGAAGAAGAAGGGGATCTGGTGGTGGTGGACCTGGTGGTGGATTTGGTGGTTGCTTTGGTGGTGGTGGTGGACCAAAGGTGCATGCATAATGCAAGTTACAGCGTGTGCAAGTACAAATTTGAACCAGTTGTAGGGTGTGTAGTGCTGCCATTTCAAATAGGTGGCAAAGTTCAGTTAACTGTATTTTTTCAGTTAAGCTGACTCAATTTTGGAAGCTAACTGAATTAATAAGATGATACGTCTCCAACGTATCTATAATTTTTTATTTTTCCATGCTATTATATTATCTGTTTTGGATGTTTTATATGCATTAATATGCTATTTTATATTATTTTTGGGACTAACCTATTAACCTAGAGCCCAGTGCCAGTTTCTGTTTTTTCCTTGTTTTTGAGTTTCACAGAAAAGGAATACCAAACAGAGTCCAAACGGAATAAAACTTTCGTGATGATCTTTCTTGGACCAAAAGGAAACCAGGAGACTTGGAGATGAAGTCGGAGGAGCCACGAGGCGGCCACAAGGACGAAGGGCGCGCCCAGGGGGGTAGGGCGCGCCCCCCACCCTTGTGGGCCCCTCGCGCGTCTCCTGACCTAATTCTTTCGCCTATATATACTCTTATATGCCCAAACCACCAGAGGCATGTAACACCCCTGTGTAACTACCACTGTGATCAGCTGCTAATCATGCCAAGTCATATCATTTGCAGTGCCTAGTCATAGTGGTTAACCAAATCAATTCAAATTCTATTCTGGAAATCACCTCAAATTCAAAAGTGCAAAATAAATTTGCTAAAACACTGTTGGAAAAATGTTCACTAAATAGCAAATATTCCAGAAGCACTTATAAAATTATAAGTGATGATGCTGGGATTATCTAAATGACACCAACAACTTGAAACAGCACCAAAACAGGATTATTTAATCTAATTAAATTCATTTCAAATTCAAATGAAATTCAAATTCACCCAAACCAGTTTTTGGTGACAAGGAATATTGCATTGTAATATTTGGGCCTAGTCTCATATTTTACAAAAGTGCAAAAGTGTCCTAACTAATACAAAACAAAAATTAAATAAAAGAAAAAGAGAAAAGAGAAACAGAAAAATAAAACAAGGCACTGTGCACCGGGCCTAAGTGCACAGTGCCCCGAAACGGCCCACCTGGCCCAACTCCTTCTCTCTCCCTCGCGTGTCACCTTCCCCATGGCCAAGTGCGCGCGCACCGACGGGCGCGCGACACCGCGGCAGCCACCGACGCCGCCGACAGCAGGGGGATAAGGACGAGGCCGAGCCGTCCCCCCTGGTCTATCCGCTCATTCTCCCCACTCTCCTCGCTCGCTCCTCCCCTTCTCTTCCCCTCAGATCCAGCGCTCGAGCGCCATCGTCGCCGCGTTTCGCTGTTCGCCGCGGCCACCGGCGCTTGCTCCTCCCTCCTTGGTGTCCAGGGGGTCCGCCAGCGTCTGCCTCGTCGATCGGTGCACCCAGCAGGAGCGGGGAGGCCCTGTAGCTGCCGGACGCCGCCGCCCCTTTCTTCTCCGACTCCGGTGCTCGCCGACGGATTCGAGCTCCTCTGCTGCTACTAATCCGTCGAGGGTTTTTCGTAACCGCTCGGTGAGCCTCACCTTCGCTCCTCTATCTCTCTGCGATGCTTTGCGTTGTCTGTAGCTGTCGTGCCGCACTTGGCCGAATGGAGCTCCGCCATCGTTGGCACTGCTATCGCTGTGACCGTTGACGAGCTCGTCCGAGCTCACGGTCGTGCTCGCTGTCGTCGTAGAAGTCGAACACGCTAGCTGCCATTGCTTGCCGTGCCCGGAGTCGCCGTTTCCACACTCGACCGAACGCCGCCACCGCCATAGCTGGTCGCCGCCGTCGTTTCCGGCCACCTCTTGCCCGGAGACCACCCGCGTTGGATGCGGCTCAGCTCGCTCGTTCGAACGCAAGAGAAATCACGCAAACCGGCCCTCTGTGGCGTTGATCCGAGCTCCTCCGGCGAGTCCGCCACTGCGGGAGGCTCGCCGGAGCTCTCTCCGGCGCCACGCCGACATGGCATGGGTGAGCCCCACCCCTGAGCCACTGACCGTGGGCCCTGGGGGCCCCAGTTGACTGGTTGACCCAGTCAACTGTGCTGACTGGGCAGCCCAGCCACTGACAGGCGGGCCCCACCGCATTTTAATTAATTAAAAAATTATAATTAAAAGTTAATTAGATTAGTTAATGAGTCACTGATAGGTGGGGCCAGCTACTAGTTAACCCTCTGATTAGTTTTAACTAAAATCTATTTAGTCTCAGAGACTGACATGTGGGTCCCACTGGACCCACATGTCAGGTTTGACTGGTCAGCCGACCTGTTGACCTGCTGATGTCAGCATGGCATCATGCTGACGTCATATATCATTTTTTGTAAATAAAAATAAATCCAGAAAATCATTTAAATCTTTAAAAATTAATAACTTTTAAACCGTAGCTCAGATCGAAAAACTTAAAACATGAAAGTTGCTCAGAACGACGAGACGAATCTAATCATGTCGTCTCTTCCGATGCCGGAACCCCCTACGTAGGAGAACCCGTAACTTTTAGCCCGATTACGGTAGATGAATAGTGCATAATCACCGGTAAATAAATCCAACTTAATTCCTTAAATAATTAAAATGACCTAGATGCATCTTTAGGCACCCCTGCACTTCATCATAGCATAGCATGCCCTGTGTTGCATCTGTTTGCATTATGTTTACCTATTTCATCCCCTCTTCTCTCTCGATTAGACCCCGACGTTGACGTAGCTCCTGAGGCAGACGCCGCTCCGGAGTACGACTACGTCCCCGACGACCAGCCACTTGCCCAGAGCTTGCAGGCAAGCACTCCCCTTTTTGAGCATTCCGATATCACCCATTCTCTTCTCTCTTATGCTTGCACTAGAATCTGCTGCTGTTACTGTATCCTATATCTGCTGCATAGCCTGTTTACTTGTAACCTGCTATTGATACTTACCTGTTATCCTAAACTGTTTAGAATAGGTTGCGTAGAGACCGACAGAGACCCCCCACTTTATCCCGACTACCCCGCAAGATGATCAGAAGACCCGTGGAACGGGATTGAAGACCAGGCCCCGACACTGCACGTCACATCCCCCTTAGTTGCCGACACCGCTGGGTTACTATCGAGTGCCGAGGGTGATACCTCGTCAGCACTTCTGATGATAACCTTGTAGGTTAGTTATTCGGTCGTGATAAGCGAGGGTGATTCCTTTTACACCACCCCCGATAACGACGTCGTCGCGCAACTCCTCAAGTGTGGACCTCGAGGGTGATTCCTCCTCCGTTCACCTTCACGGTAACATCAGAGGGAATTCCATCGAGGGTGATTCCTCAGGGTTCTCCTTGGTGTCAGACACACGGATACTTTGGTTACTATGACTGTACACTGTAACATGATACTAAAGACGGGTCGGCCCTAAGGGGTACCCGCGCGAGCTTATTAGTGAGTAATGTGGAATCGGGTGGACCTGGATGGTGCCCAAGGGTTGAACACGAGGTGTGGCCAGGCATTCCTCGCCCTTGCCGCAAGTCCTCGAGACGGGGCGACGGGGTCACATCTTTTGTGAGTCTCTGCTCGTTTCCGCACTATCAACACACTAACGGTTTGGATATTTGATCCGAGGGGCCTCTGGCCTGATAGCACTAACCATCACGTGGGCATAGTATGGGCGTTTTGCGTCGTATACTTCAGCCGGAGCTTAATGGACGTCAGCAACTGAGCGGCACACACTGGGTTGGACTAGGAACGCAACCGCACTTGTATAAGGGGTTGCTAGGTCTGCTCACCGGCGGTGCACGTAACGTGCAGGAGTTCCCGGGGCGAAGGCCCAAGACCCCTGGGGGCATAGGTTAGACCGGCGTGCTGACCTCTCTGTTAAGTATTTGGTGTGGTTGCGGCGTGTTGCTTAGCCGAGGCCGGGCATGACCCAGAAAAGTGTGTCCGGCCGGAGTTAAGCGAGCGTGGTGGGTAAGTTGGTGCACCCCTGCAGGGAAGAATCAATCTATCGATAGCCTGTCCTATGGTAACGGACACTCGGAGTTGTATCCCGATCGGTACAACTAGAACTTGAGATGAAATGGATAGTATGGCTCTGGGATTGCTTTCTCGCAGGGAGTCGAGAAAGAATCTCTGGGCGAGGTTGATAACATTACTACTACTTTACATTGTGTAATCTGCACTCTTCTAATGCTGCAAGACCGATGATGACGATTGAAGATGCTAGTCTTCGATAGGACTAGGCTTTCCCCCTCTATTCTGGCATTTCTGCAGCCCAGTCCACATATACAGCCCCCTTTGAAAATGTTGCATATGTAGTGTAGATCCTTGCTTGCTGAGTACTTCGGATGAGTACTCACGTTTGCTTTATTTTCTTTTTCTTCCCATATCCATTTGACGCCGCCAAATGACGGAGCCCCTGAGTTAGCAGCCCCCGTCGATGACTACGGCTACTACTACTACCCTCCCGGCGAGTACTACTACGAGGAGCCGACTGACGACCAGGAGTAGGATTCGGAGGGTCCTAGGCAGGAGGCCTACGCCTTTCGATCGTAGTATTTTATTTTGCCCCGCCTTTATAAAGGCTTATCTCTATTTTCTGTAATATATCTGTACTCAGATATCTGATGCTTCCGCTGACACTTGTATGCCATCGAGCTATGTATTCGAGCCCTCGAGGCCCTGGCTTGTAATATAAAGCTTGTATGAATTTATTTATGTTTTAGAGTTGTGTTGTGATATCTTCAAGTGAGTCCTTAGGCTTGATCGCGTGCATTTGCGTGTATGGTTAGTGCATGATTAAGCTGGGGTCGTCAAAGGTTGGTATCAGAGCTGACTGCCTCTAGGAATCCCCCTTTCCAATTCCTTGGCCGAAGTTGAGTCTAGTGGTCCAAAATTGTTTTACTAACTTGGCTGTGTGGCTTACGGGCCCACGTCGCCAATTGGGTGGTATTAGGATCTTTTATTCCTTGTCTTTATTATGGGACTCTGATCTCTCTTCTGTTCGGGTTTGATAAATTTACTAACACCGACACTTAGGATCTCGTAAATCCCGTCCACCCGGAGAGCTGGATATCTGTGCGATTTCCCTATCATTGATCTGATTAGTCTGATAATCATTTTCCTTTCCATTGTTTTGTTTAACCTTTCCTTCCGAGATTTGTTATATTTCTCATTGTCATGTGACAACTCTGAACTTCTTCATTTTCAGATGGATCGTCTGTTCCCGCCACGTCCTACGACCCAGCTCGTGCTTCGCACTTGGGCTCGCGATGCCCCTGGGTTCCCAACTGTTCTGATTGCTCTCTTGACCAGACTGGGCTACCGCTGGTACCCTGAGTACATGGTCTACGAGGTTTACCGCGAGTTCAACCAGGAGCAGTACTATGCTGATGTTCGCATTTATGATCAGCAGGATGACTCAGACACCGAGTTGTACCTTTTTCACGGTATCGGCATGACGATTGAGAAGGCAGTCCATGATACCGCCTACTCTGCTGTCGCACGTCTCCGCGGAGAGCACAGTGCTAGCTTGGATGCTTCTGAGTATCGATACATTCCGTATGCCCCTGCTGGAGATGCTACTGGTTACTACACAGCTACCTGTGCCCCGTACGAGCCTCGTCGCTACGATCAGTGAGTTCTGATTCAGTGTACTCAGGCTCTGGATCGCACTGTTCGGGCTCTGGCCATCGAGTTGTTTGCCACTCGAGTACGACTCTACGAGGCTATGACGCAGTTGCTACCAGCTGTTCGTGCAGGGATACATCCGGAGCATATTCTTTACCCGCGCAGGACCGAGATGCCACCAGGGATCGATTGGCCTGCTGTGGGAGGTCACACACCTGCACGTGGACCTCTTCTTTCAGCTCGAGACCGGGTTCTGCATCAGAGTGCACATGGAGCACAGGATCCTTCTGCGATGAACGTCCGTCGTCCGCACTTGCAGCTACCCCGTTTCCGTGGTTTTCTCCGACGTTGATGTAGCCTTTGCTATGTCACGTTGTGTACTTCCTTACCGCGTGCCTACGCGCCGCCTAGTATGTCTAGCTTTTAAATTTGCGCCGTTATGCTGCCCGAATGTAAACGACTTTGTATGGATCTGTATGACTTAATGACTGCTACTAAGCATCTGTTGTACTACTTAAATTTCCATCGCGTTACATCCTGCATGTCGCTAAACACTCGCATTGGCTTCTGCTAAACTACCCTTGTTGATTTAGCAGGATGGCAGATAACAATCCACCACCTCCGCCACCGTCTGACTATATGGCTGCGATGATGCAACAGTTTGAACTCAACCGTTAGTTCTTGACGGGGATTATTCAACAGTTCCCTCGTCCCAATGCCGACCAGCCGCCACCTTCCATCACCTTGCCAGAATTTATGTGACTCAACCCGTCGTTCTTTCGCAACACAGTCAACCCGCTGGATGCCAATGATTGGCTGCGTGACATCTCCTATGAGTTGGAGTCTGCTGATGTCGCCCCGGCCAATTATGTCACCTTTGCGACTTACCTACTGAAGGGTCCCGCATCACAATGGTGGGCTACTCACCGACGGACCCTACCACCTAGTACCGTCGTCACTTGGGCAGAATTCAAGATTGCTTTCCGTGCCCGCTACATTCCTCAAGCTGTCATAGCCCGGAAGAAGGCCGAGTTCCGTAGTCTCGTTCAAGGTAACAAGACTGTGGAAGTTTATCAGCGCGAGTTTCTTGACTTGTCTCGCTACGCTGAAGAAGACATTCCCACTGATGCTCGTAGGCAGGAGAAGTTCCGTGAAGGGCTGCACCATGACATTCAGTTAGCCTTGCTCGTCCAAGACTATCCTGACTTCGCCACCTTGGTGAATAAGGCTATCATGGTCGAGACTGGTCTGAAGAAACACAAGGAAGCGACCAGACGCACTCGTGAAGCGGGCTCATCTTTGGGCTCGTCTTCCCAGAAGCGCCGCATATGGATTCCACAGAGCATGTACCATCCAGCAGCTCCAGTGTACAGACCTGCATATGCCGCACCTCGTCTGCCTCCTCCACCACCGAGGCAACCTCTGCGAACTCCACCACCTCGAGCTCCCGCACCACGTCCTGACAGTGGACTATGCTTCAAGTGTGGCCAGCCAGGTCACCGCGCCGGAGACTATTCTCAGAATCAGAATCAGTTAGCTCTTCCTTCTGCTGGCCGTGGTATTTCTCAGCAACGTAACAACAATGCCAGACCTTCTTATGGTCATGGGCAGGCCTTCCATGTCAACATGGATGAAGACCCGGAACAACCAGCAACTGTGATGGGTACACTTCTTGTTAATTCAGTACCTGCAACTGTTTTATTTGATTCAGGAGCATCGCATTCATTCATGTCAGAACACTTTGCACTCTTGCATGACGTTAAGTGTGAAACACTACACCATCCGTTAGTTGTAAACACCCCAGCGGGACGGTGCCGAGCCACTATATTCAGCCCCGAAGTCACTGTTGTGATTGAAGAGAGAAAGTTTCAGGCCTTCCCCATAATTCTGAATAATTCCAACATTGACCTTATACTGGGAATGGATTGGTTGAAGGCTCACTATGCCTCAATCAACTGTGCCACTAAAGTTGTTCATCTTCTTCATCCATCAAATGAGTTGGTGAATTACCGTGCTCATATCACTCAGAACGCCGAGGCTCAGATTTATGTCTTGAATGTGTTGAACGCTTCTCCGCTTGAGGGGATCGAAAATGTTCTAGTCGTCTGCGAATTCCAGGATGTTTTCCCAGAAGAACTTCCAGGAATACCCCCTGCTAGAGCTGTCAAGTTTGTCATTGACTTGAAGCCTGGCACCACTCCTATTGCGAAGCGTCCTTACAAGATGCCTCTGCACCACCTAATTGAACTTAAGGAAGAAATCGACAAGTCACTTAAGATGGGCTTCATCCGTCCTAGTTACTCTGCCTGGGGAGCACCGTCTCTCTTTGTCAAGAAGAAAGATGGTACGAATAGGTTGGTTCAAGATTACCGTCCTATCAACCAGGCAACCATTCAGAATAAATATCCGCTTCCACGGATCAATGACTTATATGATCAACTTGCTGGATCATCGGTGTTCTCTAAACTCGACTTGAGGTTGGGTTATCACCAGATCCGTGTCCATGAAGAAGATATTCCCAAGACTGCATTTGTCACTCGTTATGGTTCTTACGAGTACACCGTCATGTCATTTGGCCTAACGAATGCTCCAGCTACGTTTTCCCGCCTGATGAATTATATATTCATGGATTACCTCGACAAGTTTGTCGTGGTATATCTGGATGATATTCTAGTTTATTCGAAGAATAAAGAAGAACATGCTGAACATCTTCGTCTTGTTCTGGAGAGACTTCGAGAACACAAGTTGTATGCCAAATACTCAAATATGAATTCTGGCTTTCTGAAGTTACCTACCTTGGACATGTGATTTCCAAGGACGGTATTGCCGTTAACCCGGAGCGTGTTCAGGCTATCCTTGACTGGACCCCTCCGAAGAATGCCAAGCAAGTCCGAAGTTTTCTCGGCCTTGCAAGTTATTGTCATCGATTCGTCGAGAACTTTTCCAAGATTGCCAAGCCCCTGACTAATCTGCTCCACAAAGGCGTTAAGTTTGAGTGGACAGACAAATGTCAGGAGAGTTTCCAGACCCTCAAGGACAAGCTTACTTCTGCTCCAGTGCTAGCTCCTCCCGATTCACGCAAAGATTTTGTGATATATTGTGACGCCTCTCGTCAGGGATTAGGCTGTGTCCTAATGCAAGAACGAAGAGTAATTGTGTATGCTTCACGTCAATTGCGTCCACATGAAGAAAATTATCCAGTGCATGATCTTGAGCTTGCTGCAGTGATATATGCATTAAAGTTATGGCGACATTACCTTCTTGGTAACCGGTGTGAGATTTTTACCGATCATCAGAGTCTGAAATACTTGTTCACTCAACCGGATCTTAACCTTCGTCAGCAGCGATGGTTGGAAACAATTACGGACTATGACTGTGGTATTTCATATACCCCTGGCAAGGCTAACGTGATGGCTGATGCCTTAAGCCGCAAGTCCTATTGCAACAACCTCATGGTTAAGCGAGCTCAACCTCGTCTTTATGCAGAACTGATTCAGCTGAATCTGCGTATCGTTCCGCGGGGTTCTCTTAATAACCTTGTGGTACAGCCAGATCTTGAGAAAGCTGTAAAGATTGCGCAAGCCAAAGATGCTGAAATCGATCTGATGAAGAAAGAACTTCACCTCGAGAAGTACAGGGATTTCTCGATTGCAGAAGACGGAACCTTGTATTTCAGAGACCGCATCGTGGTACCTCGATTCGAGCTTATGACAGACAAGGTCATGAAGGAGGCTCATGATACCCCGCTATCTATCCATCCGGGTAGTACCAAGATGTATCGGGATCTTCGACAAAGGTACTGGTGGTCTAAAATGAAGCAGGACATTGCTCGCTATGTTGCTGAATGTGATGTTTGTCGTCGCGTGAAAGCAGAACATCAGAAGCCTGCTGGAATTCTTCAACCACTCCCTATTCCTTTGTGGAAGTGGGATAAAGTGCAGATGGATTTCATTACTGGTCTTCCCAAGTCTCAGAAAGGTCACGACGCTATTCTTGTCGTCGTCGACCAACTTTCCAAGGTTGCTCATTTTCTGCCTGTCAAGGAGACTATCACTGCTAGCCAGTTAGCAGAACTTTACATCTCCAGAATTGTCTCACTCCACGGTATTCCGAAGGAGATCAGTTCGGACCGATGGCGGTCTTTTCACATCCAAGTTCTGGGAAAGTTTCCAACAAGCTATGGGAACTCACATTACCTGGAGTTTAGCCTATCATCCTCAATCCCAAGGCCAAGTCGAGCGAGTTAATCAAGTGCTTGAAGATATGCTTCGCGCTTGTGTTATATCATTCGGTAAGAAATGGGAGGAATCTCTCCCGTATGCCGAATTCTCTTATAACAACAATTATCAAGCCAGTTTGAAAATGGCCCCCTTCGTAGTGCTTTATGGACGTAAGTGTCGAACCCCTCTGAATTGGTCAGAAACTGGGGAACGACCTCTCGTGGGACTTGACATTATCCAACATGCCGAAGAACAAGTCCAAATTGTCCGAGAAAATCTCAAGGCGGCTCAGGACCGCCAGAAGAGCAATTATGATCGCAAGCGATGGGGTCTGACTTATCAACCAGGTGATCAAGCTTATCTTCGTGTCACTCCTATGAAGGGCACCCGTCGTTTCGGAATCAAGGGCAAGCTAGCTCCTTGCTATATTGGTCCTTTCCGCATCGTGGCTAGACGTGGACAGGTGGCATATAAATTGGAGTTGCCACCACAATTCTCTCATATCCATGATGTTTTCCACGTGTCACAACTCCGTAAATGCTTCAAGGAATCTCCACACCGCGCAGTGGATCACGAGATGCTCCAGTTGCAAGATGATCTTTCTTATAAGGAGCATTCCATCCGCATTCTCGATGAAGCTGAGCGTCGAACTCGTCAGAAGACGACCAAGTTCCTGAAAGTGCAGTGGTCGAATCATACTGAAGATGAAGCCACTTGGGAACGCGAGGATCATCTTCGGGAAGAATATCCCGACCTCTTTCCTTCTACCTCCTAATTTCTCGGGACGAGAATTTCTTTTAGAGGAGGAGAACTTGTAACACCCCTGTGTAACTACCACTGTGATCAGCTGCTAATCATGCCAAGTCATATCATTTGCAGTGCCTAGTCATAGTGGTTACCCAAATCAATTCAAATTCTATTCTGGAAATCACCTCAAATTCAAAAGTGCAAAATAAATTTGCTCAAACACTGTTGGAAAAATGTTCACTAAATAGCAAATATTCCAGAAGCACTTATAAAATTATAAGTGATGATGCTGGGATTATCTAAATGACTCCAACAACTTGAAACAGCACCAAAACAGGATTATTTAATCTAATTAAATTCATTTCAAATTCAAATGAAATTCAAATTCACCCAAACCAGTTTTTGGTGACAAGGAATATTGCATTGTAATATTTGGGCCTAGTCTCATATTTTACAAAAGTGCAAAAGTGTCCTAACTAATACAAAACAGAAAATAAATAAAAGAAAAAGAGAAAAGAGAAACAGAAAAATAAAACGAGGCACTGTGCACCGGGTCTAAGTGCACAGTGCCCCGAAACGGCCCACCTGGCCCAACTCCTTCTCTCTCCCTCGCGTGTCACCTTCCCCATGGCCAAGCGCGCGCTCACCAGCGGGCGCGCGACACCGCGACAGCCACCGACGCCGCCAATAGCAGGGGGATAAGGACGAGGCCGAGCCGTCCCCCCTGGTCTATCCGCTCATTCTCCCCACTCTCCTCGCTCGCTCCTCCCCTTCTCTTCCCCTCAGATCCAGCGCTCGAGCGCCATCGTCGCCGCGTTTCGCTGTTCGCCGTGGCCACCGGCGCTTGCTCCTCCCTCCTTGGTGTCCAGGCTGTCCGCCAGCGTCTGCCTCGTCGATCGGTGCACCTAGCAGGAGCGGGGAGGCCCTGTAGCTGCCGGACGCCACCGCCCCTTTCTTCTCCGACTCCGGTGCTCGCCGACGGATTCGAGCTCCTCTGCTGCTACTAATACGTCGAGGGTTTTTCGTAACCGCTCGGTGAGCCTCACCTTCGCTCCTCTATCTCTCTGCGATGGTTTGCGCTGTCTGTAGCCGCCGCGCCGCACTTGGCCGAATGGAGCTCCGCCATCGTTGGCACTGCTATCGTTGTGACCGTTGACGAGCTCGTCCGAGCTCATGGTCGTGCTCACCGTCATCGTAGAAGTCGAACACGCTAGCTGCCATTGCTTGCCGTGCCCGGAGTCGCCGTTTCCACACTCGACCGAATGCCGCCGCCGCCATAGCTGGGCGTCGCCATCGTTTCCGGCCACCTCTGGCCTGGACACCACCCGCGTTGGATGCGGCTCAGCTCGCTCGTTCGAACGCAAGAGAAATCACACAAAACGGCCCTATGTGGCGTAGATCCGAGCTCCTCCGGCGAGTCCGCCGCCGCGGGAGGCTCGCCGGAGCTCTCTCCGGCGCCACGCCGATGTGGCATGGGTGGGCCCCACCCCTGAGCCACTGATCGTGGGCCCTGGGGGCCCCAATTGACTGGGTTGACCCAGTCAACTGTGCTGACTGGGCAGCCCAGCCACTGACAGGCGGGCCCCACCGCATTTTAATTAATTAAAAACATTTTTATAATTAAAAGTTAATTAGATTAGTTAATGAGTCACTGACAGGTGGGGCCAGCTGCTAATTAACCCTCTCATTAGTTTTAACTAAAATCTATTTAGTCTCAGAGACTCACATGTGGGTCCCACTGGACCCACATGTCAGGTTTGACTGGTCAGCCGACCTGTTGACCTGCTGATGTCAGCATGGCATCATGCTGACGTCATATATCATTTTTTGTAAATAAAAATAAATCCAAAAAATCATTTAAATCTTTAAAAATTAATAACTTTTAAACCGTAGCTCAGATCGAAAAACTTAAAACATGAAAGTTGCTCAGAACGACGAGATGAATCTAATTGTGTCGTCTGTTCCGATGCCGGAACCCCCTACGTAGGAGAACCCGTAACTTTTAGCCCGATTACGGTAGATGAATAGTGCATAATCACCGGTAAATAAATCCAACTTAATTCCTTAAATAATTAAAATGACCTAGATGCATCTTTAGGCACCCCTGCACTTCATCATAGCATAGCATGCCCCGTGTTGCATCTGTTTGCATTATGTTTACCTGTTTCCTCCCCCTCTTCTCTCTCGATTAGACCCCGACGTTGACGTAGCTCCTGAGGCAGACGCCGCTCCGGAGTACGACTACGTCCCCGACGACCAGCCACTTGCCCCAGAGCTTGCAGGCAAGCACCCCCCCTTTTTGAGCATTCCGATATCACCCATTCTCTTCTCTCTTATGCTTGCACTAGAATCTGCTGTTGTTACTGTATCCTATATCTGCTGCATAGCCTGTTTACTTGTAACCTGCTATTGATACTTACCTGTTATCCTAAACTGTTTAGAATAGGTTGCGTAGAGACCGACAGAGACCCCCCACTTTATCCCGACTACCCCGTAAGATGATCAGAAGACCCGTGGAACGGGATTGAAGACCAGGCCCCGACACTGCACGTCACATCCCCCTTAGTTGCCGACACCGCTGGGTTACTATCGAGTGCCGAGGGTGATACCTCGTCAGCACTTCTGATGATAACCTTGTAGGTTAGTTATTCGGTCGTGATAAGCGAGGGTGATTCCTTTTACACCACCCCCGATAACGACGTCGTCGCGCAACTCCTCAAGTGTGGACCTCGAGGGTGATTCCTCCTCCGTTCACCTTCACGGTAACATCAGAGGGAATTCCATCGAGGGTGATTCCTCAGGGTTCTCCTTGGTGTCAGACACACGGATACTTTGGTTACTATGACTGTACACTGTAACATGATACTAAAGACGGGTCGGCCCTAAGGGGTACCCGCGCGAGCTTATTAGCGAGTAATGTGGAATCGGGTGGACCTGGATGGTGCCCGAGGGTTGAACACGAGGCGTGGCCAGGCATTCCTCGCCCTTGCCGCAAGTCCTCGACACGGGGCGACGGGGTCACATCTTTTGTGAGTCTCTGCTCGTTTCCGCACTATCAACACACTAACGGTTTGGATATTTGATCCGAGGGGCCTCTGGCCTGATAGCACTAACCATCACGTGGGCATAGTATGGGCGTTTTGCGTCGTATACTTCAGCCGGAGCTTAATGGACGTCAGCAACTGAGCGGCACACACTGGGTTGGACTAGGAACGCAACCGCACTTGTATAAGGGGTTGCTAGGTCTGCTCACCGGCGGTGCACGTAACGTGCAGGATTTCCCGGGGCGAAGGCCCAAGACCCCTGGGGGCATAGGTTAGACCGGCGTGCTGACCTCTCTGTTAAGTATTTGGTCTGGTTCCGGCGTGTTGCTTAGCCGAGGCTGGGCATGACCCAGAAAAGCGTGTCCGGCCGGAGTTAAGCGAGCGTGGTGGGTAAGTTGGTGCACCCCTGCAGGGAAGAAACAATCTATCGATAGCCTGTCCTACCGTAACGGACACTCGGAGTTGTTTCCCGATCGGTACAACTAGAACTTAAGATGAAATGGATAGTATGGCTCTGGGATTGCTTTCTCGCAAGGAGTCGAGAAAGAATCTCTGGGCGAGGTTGATAACATTACTACTACTTTACATTGTGTAATCTGCACTCTTCTAATGCTGCAAGACCGATGATGATGATTGAAGATGCTAGTCTTCGATAGGACTAGGCTTTCCCCCTCTACTTTGGCATTTTTGCAGCCCAGTCCACATATACAGCCCCCTTTGAAAATGTTGCATATGTAGTGTAGATCCTTGCTTGCTGAGTACTTCGGATGAGTACTCACGTTTGCTTTATTTTCTTTTTCTTCCCATATCCATTTGACGCCGCCAGATGACGGAGCCCCTGAGTTAGCAGCCCCCGTCGACGACTACGGCTACTACTACTACCCTCCCGGCGAGTACTACTACGAGGAGCCGACTGACGACCAGGAGTAGGATTCGGAGGGTCCTAGGCAGGAGGCCTACACCTTTCGATCGTAGTATTTTATTTTGCCCCGCCTTTATAAAGGCTTATCTCTATTTTCTGTAATATATCTGTACTCAGATATCTGATGCTTCCGCTGATACTTGTATGCCATCAAGCTATGTATTCGAGCCCTCGAGGCCCTGGCTTGTAATATAAAGCTTGTATGAATTTATTTATGGTTTAGAGTTGTGTTGTGATGTGACGACCCCGTCTTAATCGTGCACTAATCATACACGCAAATGCGCATGATCAAGCCTAAGGACTCACTTGAAGATATCACAACACAACTCTAAAACATAAATAAAGTCATACAAGCTTAATATTACAAGCCAGGGCCTCGAGGGCTCGAATACATAGCTCGATGGCATACAAGCGTCAGCGGAAGCATCAGATATCTGAGTACAGATATATTACAGAGAGAGAAATAGGCCTTCACAGAGGCGGGGTAAAATATATTACTATGATCGAAAGGCGTAGGCCTCCTGCCCTGGACCCTCCAATCCTACTCCTGGTCGTCAAACGGCTCCTCGTAGTAGTAGTACTCGCTAGGCGGGTAGTAGTACTGGTCGTCGGCTGGGGCGTCTGACTCAGGGGCTCCGTCGTCTGGTGGCATCAAATGGAATATGGGAGAAAAAGAAAATAAAGCAAACGTGAGTACTCATCCGAAGTACTCAGCAAGCAAGGATCTACACTACATATGCATCATTTTCAAAGGGGGTTGTATATGTGGACTGGGCTGCAGAAATGCCAGAATAGAGGGGGAAACCTAGTTCTATCGAAGACTAGCATCTTCATCAATCTTCGGCAGTCTTGCAGCAATAGAGGAGAACAGATGAACATAATGTAAAGTAGTAGTAGTAGTATCATCAACCTCGACCTGAGATCCTTTCTCGACTCCCTGCGAGAAAGCAATCCCAGAGCCGTACTATCCAGTTCTCATCACATGTTCTAGTTGTACCGATTGGGATACAACTCCGAGTGTCCGTTACCGTAGGACAGGCTATCGATAGAAGTTTCTTCCCTGTAGGGGTGCACCAACTTACCCACCATGCTCGCTTAACTCCGGCCGGACACACTTTTCTGGGTCATGCCCGGCCTCGTCCAAGCAACACGCCGCAACCCGACCAAATACTTAACAGAGAGGTCAGCACGCCGAACTAAACCTATGCCCCTAGGGGTCTTGGGCCATCGCCCCGGACGCTCCTGCACGTTGCGTACACCGCCGGTGAGCAGACCTAGCAACCCCTTAATACAAGCGCTGTTGCGTTCCCAGTCCAACCCAGCGTGTGCCGCTCAGTTGCTGACGTCTATTAAGCTTCGGCTGAAGTATACGATGCAGAACGCCCATACTATGCCCACGTGATGGTTAGTGCTATCGGGCCAGAGGCCCCTCGGATCAAATAACCAAACCGTAGTGGATTAGGAGCGCGCGAAAACGAGCAGAGACTCACGATCGATGTGACCCCGTCGCCCCGTCTCGAGGACTTGCGGCAAGGGCTAAGAATGCCCGGCCACGCCTCGTAGTTATCTCGCGGGCACCATCCAGGTCAACCCGACTCCACATCACTTCGCGTTAAGCTCGCGCGGGTACCCCTCAGGGCCGACCCGTCTTTAGTATCATGGTTTAGTGCAAGTCATAATATCCAAGGTAACTGTGTGTCTGACACCGAAGGGAACCCTAAGGAATCACCCTCGACGGAATTCCCGCTCGATGTTATCATCAAGGTGAACGAAGGAGGAATCACCCTCGAGGTCCACACTTGAGAGGTTGCACGACGATGTCGTTATCGGGGGTGGTGTAGGAGGAATCACCCTCGCTTACCACGACTGAGTAACTAACCTACAAGGTTAACATCAGAAGTGCTGACGAGGTATCACCCTCGGCACTCGACGATAACCCAGCAGTGTCGGCAACTAAGGGGAAGCGATGTGCGGTGCCAGGGTCTGGTCTTCAATCCCGATGATCGGGTCTTCTGATATCCAGCAGGGCAGTCGGGATCAAGTGGAGGTCTCTGTCGTGTCTCTACCCAGCCTATACTAAGCAGTCTAGGATAACCAGTACGGTAGCAAGGCAGGTTACAATAATCAGGCTATGCAGCAGATATAGGAAAACAGTAGCAGTAGCAGTTCTAATGCAAGCATAAGAGAGAAGAGAATAGGCGATATAGGCATGCTCAAAATGGGGGTGCTTGCCTGTTTGCTCTGGGGCAAGGGCAAGGTCTTCAGTGGTACCGTCGGGGACGTAGTCGTACTCCTGTGCGGCGTCTGCCTCGGGAGCTACGTCAACGTCGGGGTCTACCGAGAAAGAAGAGGGGGAAGAAACAGGTAAACATAATGCAAACAAATGCAATACGGTGCGTGTGATGCTATGATGCAGTGCAGGGTTGCCTAATTATGCATCTAAGTCATTTTAGTTATTTTTAGAATTAATCTAGGATTTAATATCCGACGTGTGTGCACTATTCATCTGCCGGATTCGGGTCCGGAGTTACGAGTTCTTCTACGTAGGGGGTTCCGATGGAGAAACAGACGGCACAATCAGACTCGGCTCGTCGTTCTGAGCAAGTTTCATGTTTTAACTTTTTCGATCCGAGCTACGGTTTAAAAGTTATTAATTTTGAAAGTTTATTTGAATTTCTGGAATTTATTTATTTATCAGAAAATGAATTATGACGTCAGCATTGCGTCACAGTGACGTCAGCAGGTCAACTGCGGTTGACCAGGGTCAAACCTGACATGTGGGTCCAGTGGGACCCACATGTCAGCCTCTGTTTCTTTAACAGAGACTTAAACTAATCTATTTAGATTAATTAGGGTTGTGGGACCCACCCGTCATAGACCTATTAGTTAATCTAATTAGTTTTCAAATTTTAAAATGTTTTAGTTTGATTTAATTTGCAGGGGGCCCACATGTCATAGACTGGGGCTGCCCAGTCAGCAAAGTTGACTGGGTCAACCCAGTCAACGGGGCCCCCAGGGCCCACTGGCAGCGACTCTGGGGCGGGGCCCACCAGTGCCACGTCGGCCACGTTGCCGGAGCGACGCCGGCGACCACAGAACCCAGCGGCGACGCTCGGGAGGTGCTCGGGAAACGCTGTCCGGCGACCAAATCAGCGGAGACCGGTGGCGTTCGAACGGGAAGAGGGAGCCGCGTCGATCTAGCCTATCCGCGTGAGCTGTGGTGGCCGGAGTGGAGCAGGATGTCGTCGGCGGTGGCGGTGAGCTACGGTGACGCGAGGGGAAGCGGGTTACGGGGCTCATTTCAGCGCGGGACTAGGCGCATTCGAACGCGGGAACCGCACTGAGGCGAACGGCGGCGTCGGTGGCCATTGGAACGGCCCGCAGCGCCGGCTGCGACGACGACCGACGGCGGCTAGAGCTCGAGCTCGCGAGGAGGCTAGCTACGGCGTCAAAACGGAACGGAGAGAGGGGAAGGAGGCAGCGGCTGCTCACCGTGCGGCCAAGGAAAGCCCGTGACAGCTTAGTAGCCGCAGCGGTGGACGGGGACGACGGCGATCGACGGTGTCCCGAGGTTGAAGATGAAGTGCGCGGGCTGGATGCGGAGGCTCTCAGCTCCGCCCGGTGGCACTGCTCGACGCAGCGCTCGTCGACGGAGCCGATAAGCACGGAGAGACGGCGAGGCAGGGGCTGTGGCCGCGGCGAACGACGGATCACGGCGGCGGTGGCGCTCTGCTTCGGATCTGGAGAGGGGAGAAGAGGCGAGGCGAGCGAGGGGAGAGGGGAGGAGTGGACGAGGAGGGCCAGGGGGGAGGCACTAGGGCTTGCCCTTATCCTCCCGGGCGACCGCGGCGTCGCGCTGTCGGCGTCTCGCCGGCGCGCGCGCGCTCGTCCATAGAGAGGATGACACGGCGAGGGAGAGAGAAGGGGATGGGCCAGCTGGGCTGGGCCAGTGCACTGTGCACTTGGTCCAGTCCAGTTTTAGCCTTTTTCCTTTATTTCTTTTCCTTTTCTCTTTTCTTTTCTGTTGCAAAAATAGTTAGGCCACTTTAGCATTTCTGTAAAATATGGAACTTGGTCCAAATATTACAGTGCCATTTTAGCTCTCACCAAAAAGTGGTTTGGGCAGAATTGGAAGCCATTTGAACTTGTAATGATTTTAAATGGATTAATATTGCTGATTTGGGTGCTGTTTCACCTAGTTAGAGTCACTTGTCCAACTCCAAATATTTTGATATTGATTTTAGAAATGTTCCTGAATTATTTGCCATCTAATGAACATTTTCCCAACAGTGTTTGATCAACTTTATAATTCACTTTTGGATTTGAGTTGATTTTCATATGTGAATTTAAATTGGATCATTAACCCATATGACTTGGCACTGCAAATGATCATGACTTGGCAGTTTTAACAGAGTGTCACAGAGCTTATTACAAGGGGGTGTTACATGTGATATCTTCAAGTGAGTCCTTAGGCTTGATCGTGTGCATTTGCGTGTATGGTTAGTGCATGATTAAGCCAGGGTCGTCACAGCATCCACGAAAAGACTTTTCCACCGCCGCAACCTTCTGTACCCGTGAGATCCCATCTAGGGGCCTTTTCCGGCGTCCTGCCGGAGGGGGATTCGATCACGGAGGGCTTCTACATCAACACCATTTCCCTTCCAATGAAGCGTGAGTAGTTTACCTCAGACCTACGGGTCCATAGCTAGTAGCTAGATGGCTTCTTCTCTCTCTTTGATTCTCAATACCACGTTCTCCTCGATGTTCTTGGAGATCTATTCGATGTAATACTTTTTTGCGGTGTGTTTGCCGAGATCCGATGAATTGTGGATTTATGATCAGCTTATCTATGAATATTATTTGAATCTTCTCTGAATTCTTTTATGCATGATTTGATATCTTTGCAAGTCTCTTCGAACTATCGATTTGGTTTGGCCAACTAGATTGGTTTTTCTTGCAATGGGAGAAGTGCTTAGCTTTGGGTTCAATCTTGCGGTGTCCTTTCCCAGTGACAGTAGGGGCAACAAGGCATGTATTGTATTGTTGGCATTGAGGATAAAAAGATGGGGTTTTCATCATATTGCTTGAGTTAATTCCTCTACATCATGTCATCTTTCTTAATGCGTTACTCTGTTCTTCATGAACTTAATACTCTAGATGCAGGCAGGAGTCGGTCGAGGTGTGGAGTAATAGTAGTAGATGCAGAATCATTTCGGTCTACTTGACACGGACATGATGCCTATATTCATGATCATTGCCTTAGATATCGTCATAACTTCACGCTTTTCTATCAATTGCTCGGCAGTAATTTGTTCACCCACCGTATTATTTTCTATCTTGAGAGAAGCCTCTAGTGAAACCTATGGCCCCCCGGGTCTATTTTCCATCATACAATCTTCTACTTTCCAATCTATGAGTTTCGGATCTACTATTTTGCAATCTTTTACTTTCCAATCTATAAAACAAAAATACCAAAAAATATTTACTTTACCGTTTATCTATCTCTATCAGATCTCACTTTTGCGAGTAACCGTGAAGGGATTGACAACCCCTTATCGTGTTGGGTGCAAGTTTGGTGTTTGTTTGTGCAGGTATTCGGTGACTTGCGTGTTGTCTCCTACTGGATTGATACCTTGGTTCTCAAAACTGAGGGAATACTTACTCTACTTTGCTGCATCACCCTTTCCTCTTCAAGGGAAAAACCAACGCAAGCTCAAGAAGTAGCAGGAAGAATTTGTGGCGCCGTTGCCGGGGAGATCTACGCCAAGTCAAGAAATACCAAGTACCCATCATAAACTCTCATCTATTGCATTACATTATTCGCCATTTGCCTCTCGTTTTCCTCTCCCCCACTTCTAAAACGATTTTCGAAAAGATTTGCCTTTTTGTTCGCCCTTTTTCTCGTTCGATCTTTTGTTTGCTTGTGTTACCATGTGCCTTCTTTTTGTTTACATCTTCGCTTGCTAAAAGTTTATGGATCCTCATCCACTTGCTAATCTTTTTAAGAGATCCAATTATGATGAACCAATTGCTAGTTATTTGTGTGCACTAGACTATCTTTATGAAGTTTTGCTTGAAATTCGTGAATCTGAAAATTGTGAAGTGATAAAAGAAGAAATCTATGAAGTGATTCATGATAGCTCCTTGGATGAAAAGCATGATTGCAATGGTTCTACTATAAATTCTATTAATGTCAGATGTGCTAATGATATGCAAAACCCTAAGCTTGGGGATGCTAGTTTTGCTAGGTCCACTACTTGTTGCAATGATCATGATTGGGGCGATTTTTCTTATGATCTTGAAAATATATTTAAGCCCCATGATGAATATGAGATTGATAATAATGTTTGCAATAATATTGAAAGTGGGTTTGGAAGAGTGTCAACTTTAGATCCCACATATTTGGAGAATGTTCAATCTTATGAAATTTTTGATAAAAGTGGGTTTGGAGAGGTCATGACTTTAGTTAATATTAATCCCACTATTTTGGAAGAGTGTCAACTTTGCATGCATGTGGATCATGAAGAGAAAATTTTATGTGATAGCTATATTGTTGAATTTGATTATGATCCTACATGTAATTATTATGAGAGAGGAAAATATGGTTGTGGAAATATTCATGTTACTAAATTACCTCTCGTTATGTTGAGATTGCTTTTGTTTCTTTCTTCTTCCTCGCATATGCTAGATCTTGCTTGTCTTGCTAATTTGTTTTCCTATAAAATTCCTATGCATAGGAAGTATGTTAGAATTAGATGTGTTTTTCACATGTTTCATGATGCTCTCTTTGTGCCTCAATTCTTTTGTTTCATGTGAGCATCATTGAAATTATCAATGCCTAGCTAAGGGCGTTAAACAATAGCGCTTGTTGGGAGGCAACCCAATTTTATTTTTGTTTTTGCTTTTTTTGGTTCTATTTTGCAATAAATAATTCATCTAGCCTCTGTTTAGATTTGGTTTTATGTTTTAATTAGTGTTTGTGCCAAGTAAGACCCTTGGGATGGCTTACGGTGATAGTTGATTTGATCTTGCTGAAAAACAGAATATTTTGCGTCCAGTCACAGAATTTTAATAATTCACTGGAGCGTTGAAAAACCCTGTATTTTTTATACGAGATTTATATACAAATTTCCTATTTTTCCTATTTTTTCAGAATTTTTGGTGTTACATAAGTATTATAACAATTCGGATCTTCACAGACTGTTCTGTTTTTGAGAGATTCTGTTTTCTATGTGTTGTTTGCTTATTTTGATGAATCTATGGCTAATATCGGGGGGTATGAACCATGGAAAAGTTGAAATACAGTAAATATTACACCAATATAAATAAATAATTATTTCACAACAATACCAAAAGTGGTGATTTATTTTCTTATACTAACGGAGCTTATGAGATTTTCTGTTGAGTTTTGTGTTGTGAAGTTTTCAAGTTTTGGGTAAGGATTTGATGGACTATGGAATAAGGAGTGGCAAGAGCCTAAGCTTGTGGATGCCCAAGGCACCCCAAGATAATATTCAAGGACAACCAAGAGCCTAAGCTTGGGGATGCCCTGGAAGGCATCCCCTCTTTCGTCTTCGTCTATCGGTAACTTTACTTGAGGCTATATTTTTACTCACCACATGATATGTGTTTTGCTTGGAGCGTCTTGTATGATTTGAGTCTTTGCTTTTTAGTTTGCCACAATCATCCTTGCTGTACACACCTTTTGAGAGATACACGCATGAATCGTGATTTATTAGAATACTCTTTGTGCTTCACTTATATCTTTTGAGCTAGGTAATTTTTCTCTAGTGCTTCACTTACATCTTTTTAGAGCACGGCAGTGGCTTTATTTTATAGAAATTGATGAACTCTCATGCTTCACTTATATTATTTTGAGAATCTTTAAAACAGCATGGTAATTTGCTTTGGTTATAAATTTAGTCCTAATATGATAGGCATCCAAGAGGGATATAATAAAAACTTTCATATAAAGTGCACTGAATACTATGAGAAGTTTGATTCCTTATGATTGTTTTGAGATATGAAGATGGTGATATTAGAGTAATGCTAGTGAGTAGTTATGAATTTGAGAAATACTTGTGTTAAGGTTTGTGAGTCCCGTAGCATGCACGTATGGTGAACCGTTATGTAACGAAGTTGGAGCATGAGATATTTTTTGGTTGTCATCCTTTGCGTGGAAGTCGGGATCGCGCGATGGTTAACTCCTACCAACCCTTCCCCTAGGAGCATGCATCTAGTACTTTGTTTCGATGACTAATAGATTTTTGCAATAAGTATGTGAGTTCTTTATGACTAATGTTGAGTCCATGGATTATACGCACTCTCACTCTTCCACCTTTGCTAGCCTCTCTAGTGCCGCGCAATTTTCGCCGGTACCATAAACCCACCATATACCTTCCTCAAAACAGCCACCATACCTACCTATTATGGCATTTCCATAGCCATTCCGAGATATATTGCCATGCAACTTTCCACCGTTCCGTTTATTATGACACGCATCATCATTGTCATATTGCTTTGCATGATCATGTAGTTGACATCGTATTTGTGGCAAAGCCACCGTTCATAATTCTTTCATACATGTCACTCTTGATTCATTGCACATCCCAGTACACCGCCGGAGGCATTCATATAGAGTCATATTTTGTTCTAGTATTGAGTTGTAATTTTTGAGTTGTAAGTAAATAGAAGTATGATGATTTTCATTATTAGAGCATTGTCCCATGTGAGGAAATAAAAAAAGAGAAAAAAGAAAAGAAAAAAGAAAAAAGAAAAAAAGGGAAAAAGAAAGAAAAAAATGAGAGAAAAAGAGAGAAGGGGCAATGTTACTATCCTTTTTCCATACTTGTGCTTCAAAGTAGCACCATGATCTTCATGATAGAGAGTCTCCTATGTTGTCACTTTCATATACTAGTGGGAATTTTTCATTATAGAACTTGGCTTGTATATTCCAACGATGGGCTTCCTCAAATTGCCCTAGGTCTTCATGAGCAAGCAAGTTGGATGCACACCCACTTAGTTTTCTTTTTGAGCTTTCATAAACTTATAGCTCTAGTGCATCCGTTGCATGGCAATCCCTACTCACTCACATTGATATCTATTGATGGGCATCTCCATAGCCTGTTGATACGCCTAGTTGATGTGAGACTATCTCCCTCTTTTTGTCTTCTCCACAACCACCTTCTATTCCACCTATAGTGCTATGTCCATGGCTCACGCTCATGTATTGCGTGAAAGTTGAAAAAGTTTGAGAATACTAAAGTATGAAACAATTGCTTGGCCAAAACCGGGGTTGTGCATGATTTGAGTATTTTGTGATGAAGATGGAGCATAGCCAGACTATATGATTTTGTAGGGATAAGCTTTCTTTGGCCATGTTATTTTGAGACGACATAATTATCTTGTTAGTATGCTTGAAGTATTATTGTTTTTATGTCAATATTAAACTTTTGTTTTGAACCATACGGATCTGAACATTCATGCCACAATAAAGAAATTACATGGCTAAATATGTTAGGTAGCATTCCACATCAAAAATTCTATTTTTATCATTTACCTACTCGAGGACGAGCAGGAATTAAGCTTGGGGATGCTTGATACGTCTCCAACGTATCTATAATTTTTTATTGTTCCATGCTATTATATTATCTGTTTTGGATGTTTTATATGCATTAATATACTATTTTATATTATTTTTGGGACAAACCTATTAACCTAGAGCCCAGTGCCAGTTTCTGTTTTTTCCTTGTTTTATATACTAGTCGGAGGAGCCATGAGGCGGCCACAAGGACGGAGGGCGCGCCCCCCACCCTTGTGGGCCCCTCGTGTGTCTCCTGACCTAATTCTTTCGCATATATACTCTTATATGCCCAAACCACCAGAGGCATCCACGAAAAGACTTTTCCACCGCCACAACCTTCTGTACCCGTGAGATCCCATCTAGGGGCATTTTCCGGCGTCCTGCCGAAGAGGGATTCGATCACGGAGGGCTTCTACATCAACACCATTGCCCTTCCGATGAAGCGTGAGTAGTTTACCTCAGACCTACGGGTCCATAGCTAGTAGCTAGATGGCTTCTTCTCTCTCTTTGATTATCAATACCACGTTCTCCTCGATGTTCTTGGAGATCTATTCGATGTAATACTTTTTTGCGGTGTGTTTGCCAAGATCCGATGAATTGTGGATTTATGATCAGCTTATCTATGAATATTATTTGAATCTTCTCTGAATTCTTTTATGCATGATTTGATATCTTTGCAAGTCTCTTCGAATTATCGATTTGGTTTGGCCAACTAGATTGGTTTTTCTTGCAATGGGAGAAGTGCTTAGCTTTGGGTTCAATCTTGCGGTGTCCTTTCCCAGTGACAGTAGAGGCAGCAAGGCATGTATTGTATTGTTGCCATCGAGGATAAAAAGATGGGGTTTTCATCATATTGCTTGAGTTAATTCCTCTACATCATGTCATCTTTCTTAATGTGTTACTCTGTTCTTCATGAACTTAATACTCTAGATGCAGGCAGGAGTCGGTCGATGTGTGGAGTAATAGTAGTAGATGCAGAATTGTTTCGGTCTACTTGACATGGACGTGATGCCTATATTCATGATCATTGCCTTAGATATCGTCATAACTTTGTGCTTTTCTATCAATTGCTCGGCAGTAATTTGTTCACCCACCGTATTATTTTCTATCTTGAGAGAAGCCTCTAGTGAAACCTATGGCCCCCGAGTCTATTTTCCATCATACAATCTTCTACTTTCCAATCTACGAGTTTCCGATCTACTATTTTGCAATCTTTTACTTTCCAATCTATAAAACAAAAATACCAAAAAATTTATTTACTTTACCGTTTATCTACCTCTATCAGATCTCACTTTTGCGAGTAACCGTGAAGGGATTGACAACCCCTTATCGCGTTGGGTGCAAGTTTAGTGTTTGTTTGTGCAGGTATTCGGTGACTTGCATGTTGTCTCCTACTGGATTGATACCTTGGTTCTCAAAACTGAGGGAAATACTTACTCTACTTTGCTGCATCACCCTTTCCTCTTCAAGGGAAAAACTAACGCAAGCTCAAGAAGTAGCATAAGATAACTGAATTTTTATAGTTAACTGAATTTGCTGACAAAATTTGCAGCTTTGAAAAGATAACCGAATTTTTACAGTTAACTGAATTTTAACAGTTGATTGAATTTAGTTATCTGAATTTAATAAGAAAATATCAGTTTAATGACACAATTTGCTGACAAAAGTCTCAATGACTGAATTCTGGAAGTTAAATAGATAACAAAATTCTCAACGTTGCACAAAATTAAGTTAAATTAAATATCTGAACTACTCAATGTTGAGCACTTATTCAGTTAACTGTCAAAATTTAGTTAATAGACAAAGTTCAGTTAAGACAAAGATTCAATTTTCTGACAACCTTAGCAGTTTCTTCTTTTGGATTGTTACCTTGTATAGCAACAAGACACTTTTGGATTGTTGCCTTATATAGCAACAAGACAGCAGCATCAACAGAGAACATCAACAGAGAAAATAAACAGAGAACATCAACAAGATAGCAGCATCAACAGAGTACATAAACATAGGTTCATAGTACTTCATCATTGCCACTTAGTTCAACTACCACTTAGTTCAACAGCAAATAGTACTTCATCATTGCCAACAGAAATTAGAAATAACTTATGTGCTGAATATACAAGCACACCTAACAAAACTACACAATTTTATAACTTATATGCTGAAAATATGTATATTTCAGCATACCTAACTAACTGCAACTGCATCTTCTTCATGTTGACCTCCTCATCTTCAGTTCTTCATCTTCTGTAGGCGCTCCGAGCGGCGAACCTCCATGGCAACTGCCACCTTCCTCTTCTTCTTCCTCTCTGGCTGTGCTGCGATGTCAACCTGTGCTTCCAGGGCCAAGACCACCTCCTGCTTGACGATGTCAAGAACATCTGGAAGCAGCTCGACGTCAATGGGGCGGTGCTTGTCACCCTCCCTGGCATTGACGACGGGCGCCACCATCTGGACCTCCGGCTCGGGGACAACGGGCGCCGCCACCTTGACCTCCGGCTCGTCGTCAGAGAGGACAATCACCTCAATCTCCTTGTTGCCAAACGACTCGGACGAGTCAGCATCATAGCCAGAGTTGTCGTCGGAGTCATCGTACTCCGAGTCGGACGAGTCGGCGTCGGAGACATCGTCGCGCACCAGGAGCTCGGGCTGGAAGCGGTCCCAGTACGCCGTGTTGATAGGCACGGGGACGACCACTTGGACATCCTTGACGCGCTCCATCCTGGAGGAAACGCGGTGCGGATCCAGCTGCTGTGGCGTGGTGGCGGACCGGTACATCCACCACCGCGCGCGCTGCCGCGGGTCATCGAAGCGCGTCTCCTGCATCCCGAAACGGAGGACCAACGCCGGAGATATACCTTTGGGGTCGGTGATGGCGCGGTCCAGCTCGTCGTCGGTCATCACCTTGAGGAAGCCACGCGCGTGGTGACGCATCATTCCAACGCTGGGGAACCACTGCGCGATCTCCTTCAGGTCCGCGCGCATGGCCTTGTTGTCGCCTGCCAGGTCCTCGATGAGCCTCTGCCAGACGGGTGAGTTGTCCATGCCGTCGACGGCGGTGTGGTGCTCGGCGGCGGGGGTTTTCTTGACTGGAGTGGAAGTTGGGGAGCGGGGTAACCGAGGCGACGTGGGTGGACTGTGGACTGGAGGTGAGTGGAGAGTGGAGCGGTGGGTGGGTGGGCTTAAAGAGCAGAGAAGGAAACCGAATCGGCAGGCACGCTGGGCCATTGGGAAACTAGCATTTAGTAAATAGCTAGTTTAGTAGCACTTGATCAAAGCACTAGTACTACCCCAATGGCATTGCGCCCAACGTTCAATACCACAGGTCCTGGGTTCGAGACCCAGGCAAAACTTTTTTTGTTTGATTTTTAATTTTTTTCTCTAATCAAAATTTTGCACATATGTTCAGTTTGCATCAAATTCAGCAATAAAAATCAGTAAACTGCCTACTTAGTGGATAGAGAAGCATGTTCAGTTTGCATCAAATTCAGTCATAAAAATTCAGTAAACTGCCTAAGTGGGTAGAGAAGCATGTTCAGTTTGCATCAAATTCACTCATAAAAATTCAGTTTGCACCAAATTACTGAATGAACCACTTATGTCTGGTACATTTGAAATGAGACACTGAATGAACTACATTTGAGCTCTAGTAGTTTCAAACACTCAGATTTAAGTTTCTGCCAAAAAATCACTAAAATACAAGTGCAACAGCACTGCTTCATCTGAACTCATCAAACATGTTGACTCTTTTCTTCTTGGGCACATGTCCACTTGGCCCTCCTGCTTGCTTCTTCTCTTCAGCTCTTCTTCTCTTGGCCTCTTCTTGTTGTTTCTTCTTTGCTTCTTGATCTTGTTTTCTCTTCAGTGCTGCAATAGCTATCTTTGCTTCTTGCTCTTCTCTTCTCTTCATTGCTGCCTCTGCCTTAGCTGCAATTGTTTCAATTGCCCTGGCCTCCTTCTCTTCTTGTAATGCAGCTTTTCTTACTGCTGAAGCTTCCAGCTTTGTTGCTATTTCCTCAGCCTTCTTCTCTTTTGCTGCTCTTCTTCTTCTGGCTGCCTTCTCTGCTTTCCTGATAGCAATTTCCTGCCTTTTTGCTTTAGCCTCCTCTGCTGTCCTCTCTGCCATCTCATTCATTGCCTCCAGTGCTTCATCTCTTCTGGCTGCCATCTACCTTTCTTTGTCTCTTTTCATCTTCAGCAACTTCATGGTCAGGTTACCACCATTTGTAGCTGTTGTTGTATGTGCTAAAGCTTGAGAACTGGATGCTTGTAATATGAATGATGAATCTGGCAGAGTGCCTTCAGTTTCTTCTCTAGGTACAGGCCTAGACTGCTACATCTTATGAAGCATTGTACATCCAAAGTCTTGCACCTGTACACAGCCAATCATCACATGCTACCATCACTGGTGTATCATATTAAATACAATCTAAAAGAAATGGACAAAAAAGATTAGAATTTACCTGAAAGACAACTGGTGTATCATATTCATCCTCTTGTTGTTGCACTGGGCAATCATTCTGTGTGGCATTGACATCCTCCTGTGTAAGTTGGCCATCATCTTGTGTGACATGGACCTCCTGCTGTGTGACTTGCCCATCATCTTTTGTGACATGGACCTCCTGCTGTGTGACTTGCCCATCATCTTGTGTGACATGGACCTCCTCCTGTGTGACCTGGCCATCATCCTGTTGTGCCATAACTGGTTCATCATCAGACACATCCTCAGGAATAGCCCTTGGCCCCCTTCTCACTGGTAGATTTGGCAAAATGCCAGCTTTTCTCTTATTACATCCTTTGATGTTGTGGCCATGTTCATGGCAGTATGAACATGTTATTGTGCCTCTATGTCTGGTCAGTACCTTTGTGCCATCTTTCTTTTCAATCTCATAAGGTTGCTTTCTCCTACTCTTGTTTGAAGGCCTCCCTACTTTCTTTTCATAGACAGGTGGCTTGATTTCACAACCATTCATCTTCTGCCACTCACTTCTATCTCTGCAAGGCTTGATAATTGGTTTGTATGCTAACTTGAATGCTTCAATACTGTAGCAGGAGTGCACCAAACTCTCTGGGTCAATTCTCTCATGTCTGCAGCATGCAATTGCATGGTGGCATGGAACTCCACTAAGATCCCACCTTTTGCATGTACAAATCTCTTCCTTGAGGTGAACAATGTATGTCTTGCTCCTGTTGTCAACCTGGAAAATGCCATCACCAGCCCCTGAAACCATGCATGTAGCTGACAGCTCTATATTCTTTTCAATTCTTTTTCTTATTTTTGGGCATACAGAACCAGGCCAGTTCTCTGCCTCTTTTCTTTTGTTGTAGAATCTAACCATGAGCTGGGTTTTGATCTTCTCAATCATTGATCTGAGATGCATCTCCCTGGCCTCAAGAATATATTTGTTGAAAACATCACAGTTGTTTTTCAGAAGGATATCACACTTGACCAATTCTCTTTGGAAGCCCCTAACCCAAGTGTTGGGTGGTAGCTGCTCAAGCCATTTGTATGCTTCTAAGCTGATGACCTTCATTTCCTCCATGCTTGCAGCCCACAGTTCTGGTGTTGTGCTCCTTGCACACTTCCATAACTGGTTCTTAAGTACATCTCCTTTGTGTGTTTGCTGAAAATTCTGCCATATATGCCTAACACAGTGTTTGTGCTCTGCATCAGGAAAGTGCTGCCTCACTCCCTTGATCAGCCCCTTTTGCTTGTCTGACATTATAGTCCATGGCTCTGTGTTCACCCAAGTCACTCTTCAGATTTGACAGAAACCATTTTCATGTGTCAGTGTTCTCTACCTCAACAACTGCAAAAGCTAGAGGGTAAATGCAGTCATTAGGATCCATGCCAACAGCACACAGCAGAACACCTCCATACTTTGTCTTCAAGTGGCATCCATCCAAACAAATGACAGGCCTATAGGCTTGCATGAAACCCCTTTTGCAGGCATCCAGAGAGAAATAACAACTTCCAAATATGCCATCATTGACACCTACATAGAAAGAGCTGCCTGGATTTGATCTTCTAAATTCTGCTACATAATCCCACATATTGTTATACTACTCTAACTCATCTCCTTCAATGACTTTCTTTACTAGTCTCCTAGCCCTTCTAAGTTTGCTCCTTGTTGTTGTCATGTTCCAGTCCTTCTGAACAACCCTTGCAAAATTCTTCATGTTCATGTTTTCATCTGCTCTGAATGAATCAAGATATTTTCCTGCCATGAAGGGAGCAGTGAATGACTTGACACTCCGTTTCTTTATGCAGGTATGCTTTGGGTTATACTTCTTGATCATGAAGCAGTTGATTCTCCCATCAAATGATGCAAACAAAGACCATGGACACCCATCTTCACAAATGGCCTTAACTCTTTTCCTATCATTTCTAGGGCACTTGATGTCAACCCTTTCATGACAGCTATACTCCTTGATAGCCCTCCTCAGTAACTCAACACTAGCAAATGCCTGACCCACTTGGAACTCTGGTTTAGACAGGTCCTATTCTCTGAAACATTTGAAATTCAGCTTAACCTTATCTTCATCAGAAGAAGGCAAGCACATATCCACATCTTCAGTAGGATCATCAGGTTCTTCTTGGACTGCTTTACCTTTGCCTTTCTCACAATCAACATTTTTGTCAAACAAGTCATCATCATCTTGCAGATCAATATCTGAATCAACAATCTGTGGAATGAAATCTTCATCTGAATCATGCATTACTGAACAACCAACTGTATCTGCTGCATCCATGTTTAAAACCCTACAGCTTTTTCTTCTGCCCCTGAACTCAAACTGAAATGTATGCATGTACTCTCCTGGTTGAGGTGGTCCTGGCATGTAATCCTCTTTTTCTGACTCTTCCTCACTTTCTGATAGTGCATCTTCAACTAGACCTTGCTCAGCCTCATGATCTTGATCTTGCTCAGCCTACTCCTGTGCCAGTACAACTTGCTCAACATGGTCCTCTTGCTGTTCATCTTGATCTTGCTCAGCCTGCTCCTGTGCCACTACAACTTGCTCAACATGGTCCTCTTGTTGTTCATCTTGATCATGCACTTGCTCTTTCTTTGGCCTACTTCCACTAAATTTGGCAAATGGAGGATCCTCATCATCAGAATGAACAGGGATAGGTGAAATATATGATCTCATGCTCTCATCATGATCAAGAAATATTTGCTGAAAATGGTTCCCATTCAGAGCACAATCCTTCATGTTCTCTGTCATAGTGGTGTCCCCTATCTTAATCTCGCTTAATCCATTCTTGTACACTGTCAACCCAGGAACACACCAGTAAGCCATGATCCTGCCCTCAAACTCATACCCAATTTCCTCCACTAGACTAGCAACAATAGTAGGTGTCCAGTTATCTATGTCACAGTAGTCATACCAAATGGAGTGGCCTTTTTGGTAATCCCTATGCTTGCCTGCACAAAGGAAATAGCCACCATGTATGACCTCAACAGAGAAGTGGTTGCTTAGGGGTCCTGCAAAACAATCAAAGTGGCAATGTTCAGACAAAATAAACAGAGACATTTATGAAAGTTCAGTCAAGCTGAAAATGTTCAGTTAACTCCAAAAGTTTAGTTATTGCATCAAACCACCAGTAGCTCAGTTAACTGAGTAAGCAGGACATAATCAAGGGTACTAAGCAAGCAGTAAAGAATGTAATTGGACCAAAACAAGCAAAGTGGCAATGCTCAGTGTCAATGTACAGACAAGTTCACATATTTCAAAATTCAGACAGGTTCACACATAAAAATTTAGATATCTTACAGAGCAAAATTCAGACATGTTGCAGAACCAAAGCACTGAGTCATGGCCTCCACTGAACAAATATATGATCTTTCATGGGAAAAACAATCATTTCATGGGCAAAACACCTTATGATCAACAATCAGGCCATATAAAGCAAAGATTTTTCGGCGGGCATGGCCTTCCCCTAACATATCCAAAATCAAACCCTAATTTTGCTCTGCAAACCCTAGATCATCTCCAAACACACATCCATAGCCCATACGAAACCCTAACTTTCATCTGACAATATGTTCAACATCCGCTGCTAAAACCCTAAACCCTACTCCATCCGTGGCAAAGGGGAGAGAAATAGCCCAAACCCTAGCACTTGTGCGCAATTGACTCGAACGCAAACTCTTCCCCGGAGCTACAATTGACAGATCGGCTACAAAACGTGCCAGCGACGGTGATGTACCATAGAGGGGCTGCGAGGCATGTTCCTGACGCCGCGTCGGTGCGAGAGGGACGTCACGCAAGCCCCTCCCAAATGGCGTGGACGGCGGTGGCTCAGCGTCCGACGACGAGCTCATGGGGCCGTCGCCACAGTCGCCCACGCCGGCGACGTCGAGGCAACCACCTCGGCAGCGACGACAAACAGGGGAGAAGCAGAGAGCGACTGCGGGGTGGCTCGGTCGGACCAGGGTGCGGCTCGGTCCGACCAGGGGGGCAACTCTTTTAATAACTGGCAACTTTGCAAAAAAAAACCCTGCGTGCGTGCGTATTCAAGCAAGGTATGCACATGTGGCAGTCAGCGCACAGTTGGCGGCCGTTGACTCGGGCCAGATCAGCGAATACGTATAGCAAACCATACAATGGACCATAGATGACCCCCTAGAGCAACTTTGGTGACTGTATTTCGGGTATTTGTAACCACAGGGACTAAAGTGGGCACCAGCACAAGTTATAGGCCTTGTAGTGAATTTTTCTCTAAGTGAAATTCTACCAGAGCGCATGTGTCTTTACCTAGTAACGTAGCATATCATGTTGCCCCTGCACAATTACAGAATTTCAGCAACACACCATTGCTGAAAGCGTCTCAAAGTATTGGGGGGCAATCCGATGAAGATTGGGCTGAAATTGGGCGAAAAAAGCTTAAAGATAACCTAGCTGCAATGTTTGCTGAATTTAGACAAGAACAAGCAACCTTGCGAATCAAAGAAAGAAAGAGTGGTGATTCGGATAACAAAGTTAATTCGGTTATTGAAAAGACCGAATCAAATATTACGTATGCCGAATCTATTCTAGAAAAAGAGGATGACAAGGTGTTGGGGAGCTATTCGAAAGAGGAACAACATATCGTTCAAGTAACGCAACCATCATGCTCTCCCAACGTATTTGAAGAGGTATGTCTACCAAGTGATTTACCTATTTTCAGATTTGGACACAACTTTATTGTTGATGCATCTATTAGGAAAAATCTTATAAGTAATTTTGAAAGACCAATGAAGAAGGGTAATTTACTTGTTAGCAATAAAATTGTTATAGAACATATCGGTCAACCTTGTGGCATTTATAAAGACCGATAGTGACTTATTATTGCAGCCAAAGTTTTCCCCATTGCTTTATCAAAATTTCATATCTAATTGGGTAGCTTTGCTTGTTTCATACTTGGCTTGCATTTGGTCTCAATTGAGACATGTGTTTTCTAACTATTTTCGTTTCAGAAATTTAAAGCCAATGTTAAAATCTTTTGAGAAAACCGATGCTAGTATAGTTTCTCATTTAAGGACATCGGAAAAAGAATGTGAAAGAGAATTCATAGCCGAATGGAAAGATGCCAAATCTGAACCATTCGTTTGCTTAACTCCAAAGCCGTTTTCACAACAAGATCGACTAGAAAACAAAAGGTATACCTTCGATTCAAAAATGTGTGATCAAATCTTTGATTTGTTGTTGAAAAATAATTACATTAGAATTCTTGATCACCATGTCAAGCCATCAATCAAAGGACGAATGTATTGTAAGTTGCATGATTCGTCCAAGCATAATTTTGAGGATTGCAACATGTTTCGTCAAATAGTCAAATCGGCCATTGATAAAGGACGATTGAAATTTGTTGAGACACCAAGAGATGACGAGTCTATTCCAATTGGTCCCGATGGCAAAAGGTTTTTGCATCGGCTGCCTCAAGCCGATCCATTTAAAGAGAAGGTAAGAACTACAGGTCATGGGATCAAGCTTTCAAGTAATCAAGTTGTTGAAGAGCACAATGAACATAATCTTGAGGGCGAGAATTCCATCGAAGCTACAATGAAGACGTCAAGGACTGGGGGTAACAAGAAAATCCAAAGATCGATGCAAGTCAAGACAAAGGAGATAAAGGCCGCAATAAGCACAAGTGCAAGAAATCCAAAGTCACTTTTGCACAATTATTAGATAAATATCAAAAGAAGAGTGAAGAGAAAAGTTCTTATCGGCCAACTAATGCAGAAGCATCAAGATAACCCCCTAGGCGCAAATCCAAGAATAGGTATTGGCAAAATGTGAATTCTAATGCAGTATATTCATATCCTTACTTTGGGCCGCCAATGCCAATGCCGTGGATACCTCCCTATGCTCATGTAAATCCATATCCATCATGGGACAGGTATGATACAAGGGCACATTATCCATCTTATTTTAGTCCATCTCACCAACATTATGCAGCTCCAAAAAGATCAACATTTGATGAACAATCACATGTCAAAGACTGTTTCAATCATAAGGAATCGGTCCGGGGCTCAAGGAACAAGAAAGAGGTGGTCAAGCAAGTGTACCGGGTCAAGAAAGATGGTCGTAAGTGTGCTACTTCAGATTTGATCCCAAATAACAAAGAGCCAATTAAAGTATTGACATTGGATACTAAAGGCAACAAGACAAGTCAATCAAATGCCAAATCTGAAGAGAAGAAGTTGAGAGTGCACAAGGTAAAACAAGAATTGCCATTACTTCAAAAAAAATCGCAGCCGGGGTGCCCACTCGGCTTATCGTATTGGCAAAAGAAGAAGTTGCAAAAGCTTAGTGCACAAGAACTTGAAAAGAGAAACATGGCATGGGTTCCCAAAGGAAGTATTCAAAATAAGAATTATATGCAAGCTTCCATTACAAGAAGTGCGGCAAAGGTGAAGAAGGAAAAGAGTGAAAACTATGAAGGACCAAGCCGAAGGTTTCAACATCTTCGGTCCACACATTATCCATTTTCTTCAACTATGTCGTTGATGCCTATGACATGGAATTCGTCATCAGGTATGATTGGTTACCCTCAATGGGCTTATTTTAATCCATGGATGCAATATAATTTCTTACATCATGAAAGGGTATTACCAAATCATCATATGTTTGATTAGCTTCACTTTTGTTGCTAATCTAAATGGCCGATATATTCTTATCGTCCTAAGCACGTACAAATGGCGGATGGCGTGTTGACATCGTCCTTAGAAAGAGCATTGTGTAAGTTATTTTTCGGCACGCAAGCTTTGCCGAAAAACAGGGGGGCATGTGTTGACACCAGATTTTGGCACGGTCAAGAACTTAATTAAGATGGCTTCAAATGAAAAAGTGCTCAAAGTGAGAAACTTACATGGAAAAGTGCTCAAAGTGAGAAACTTACGTATCGTCAAAAGGAGAAACTTTGATATTTGGGCCATAGCCATCCGGTCTCATCTCTAAGGCCGAAGTTGTGTTCGAAGTACTGAGGTTTACTATCCAGAACACCATTCGGCTGATTACGCCCCCAAGACGGACTCATATGAGAAAAGTTTCTACACAGATTGTCTTCGTCTCGTCGAAACGGTCGATTTTGATATAAAAAACGTCTAAATCGGAGTTTGTATGCAAAAAGTTAAAAGCCAAAACAGTGTGCTGCAAAAGTCTGCCCCGGAAGTTCCGGGCAACTTCCGGGGAGGTTCCGGGCTAAACCGAAAGTTTGCACGCGGTGCGCCCCGAAAACTGGAGTTTTAGCATTATTTGCATATTTGCGGGCCCGAATTCAACCTCAAGATGACCTCGGATGAAAAAGTGATCAACTGAAGAGTTTTTCTCCATTGCAAGGTCTACAACTTTGCTTTAGGGACCATCGTGATCCGGAGTCATATGCGACCTGCAGATTCAGTGCAATAGGGCTACTTGATATAATTTAAGCACGGAAGTTCCGAGCCAGACCAGAAGTTCCAGCCCTCGTAGTCCGAATTAGGGTAACTTTTGATGATTTGAACGTGATTTGAATCATTTTCTTGTACGGGAAGTCCAGCCGCCTCATATATATGTAATGGGTGACGGCTGATTGAACAACAAATCAATCCACCACTCTTCTCCTTCTTCTTGTTGCAAGCCGGCAAAAGCGCCCGCCGGATTGCCACACTTCAGGACGGATCTCCTTCGACGTGAGCTACGATGCATAAACCTCAGCGTCAAGGGTACACGATGGCGTGTTCGTGTGTGAATAGGAGGCAACCGACATGACCGTTGCTATTTAGGCTACCACCAGCGGTTAGTGCAAAGGTATTACCCTTAATTAAGGTGTTAATTAAACTCTTAACAAAACACCTATGCGATCCCATTGCATTGCATCGTCGCTGCAAACCATCGACACACAGCTCGCCCAGCTGCCTTGACGGGGTGGGTTACACCATGAACATTTTTAACGTTCGCCGGTTTTTTTCAATAATTACAAAAAGCCAAACCAACACGAACAACTACTTTCACAAAAGGATCTAAAGCTCCTACACCAAATCCCGCAAGCCTCCTGTCTTTGATCTCCGTTAGCACCTGCATGACATTGTTAGTGTTTTTTCTTCTTGCGTCCGGTTGAACAACCTCGTGTTTCTCTGCTTCCAAGGTGAGTCGTCCCTCACCCTCTAGGACAGTAAGCGTGTATTAGTAGGACATGGAGTATTTGATCCCGAGCTCATATGCTCCCGCATGAACAGTAAAATCGAAAAAAATAGTAAAAAAACTCAAAAAAATCTGAATTTTTTTTCTGATGAACATTGACAAATTTTCTAGCTGCGTGCAAATTTTCAGTTCGAAATGCCATTCATGGAGGTCTAGACGAAAAAAATAAAATCGATGGTCCAAAAAGACTATTGTTGGAAGCATTTTGGAGCATCGATTTTGTTATTTTTGCCCAAACTTCCACGAATGTCATTTCAATCTGAATTTTTGCATGCACTTAGAACATTCATCAATGTTCATCAGAAAAAAATTCAGATTTTTTTGAATTTTTTTACTAATTTTTTCGATTTTACTGTTCATCCGGGAGCATAAGCTCAGGATCAAAAGAGGACTTTCGGTATTAGTAGGCCATCTCCCGACTTCAACACAAATGTTATTAATAATATAAAAAAATACTATGTTTCATTATATGATAATTCAACTGTTTCTCAGTGTGTTTTATATGAAAATGGACCAGAAAATGTGTGATCAATCATGCAATTTACATCAATGTTTAAACTAACTCTCCTTCAAAATGTACAAACATAAATGCAACAAAATTTCTGACCAACTTTCATTTAGAACAGTTAGCTATCAGAACAGCAATTGACTTACCTTGAATATGCAAGTTACTACGTTTATATGAACTCATTAAAACACAAAATATTTAAATTGATCAGGTTTCACAAAGCAAAATGAGAATAGCTGATGGATCAAATTTCAGAGTTGGCACATTTTCACATAGAATCTGCTAAAATTTATACAAAATAAAAAACAGAAAAATAAAATTAAACGACATAAAATTTATAGGTTACCAAACAGTGTATTCTTTGTAAGCCATATGATGCCAATTTGACTTTCAGAACGAGGAGGAATTTATTGTCAAATAGATCACACAACAATTGTCTTCCTTGTAATGCCAGCAACACAAATTGGAAAAAAAATAGCAAGGTGAAGTGCATGTTCTCTCTGACAAATGCCTCAATTGTCCACATGGTTTAATAGAATGGATTACATCAGACTCGTCATCTGTTTTCATCATCACAGAGAACAAAGAACAAAAATTCAGAAAGTGAAAAAAATGTGTATTGGACAGAGCAAGAGTGGTAAGATGTTCTCTCAGACAAATGCCTCATTTTGTCCCCATGGTTTAATGGAATGGAATGAATCAGTCATCTAATCAGTGTTGGTCATCACTGAGAACAAAAGAACCAAATGATTGATGTAAACGGGGGTATAGTAACAGAAAGCTCCTGGTATGAGAGCAGCCAGTGTCGCAAAAACCCGTTTCCCTCTCACTGTTTGCCAATCTAACGAGAAACAAGGCCATAAAAGAAGACCAAGCATCAGATACCTCATGGCATCCCTAATACCCCTATCCAAAAAAACAGTGCTAAGATATGTATAGACAAGTTGAATGCGAAAGCCATCAGAAAGAATGGCTTGTACCAGAATCTTAGCCCAAAGATACTTTCTGGCAACATACAGCACTGAATTACGCTATTAAGAAGTGCACCAGAGACTCTAATTTATTGCCTTCAGGATTTTCAGATCAACTCGAATGAAAAAACAGAAAAATCACGGACTACCTACAGAGCATTATTGATTTAAAGTTTGATGCTAAGATGAAGAAATCATCGTACTGGTTTTGTGGTGTCAATTGGAGATCTTCAATAATGCATGATAATTTGGAGAGAAAAAAACTGACTGTCATTCAAAATATTCACCAGAAAACAAGTGACACAACACAAAAGGAGAAAAGATGGATCAGATTTCTGGCTTGGAATCCTGATGGGATTACATTTGCGCATAGTATAATCATAGTCGATCATTTGGGGAAAGGATCCTCACATCCATTTAAGCTGTGAAAAATGAAATAATTAGAAGCTGAAAGTTTAATCATATAAAAAACTCTCAACTATGAAAGTAGCAATGGGAGATCAGATGGTAGTGCATGATGTAAATTGATCATCACAATGAATGCAGAAATGTGGTATGGTTATGATATCATCACTTCACCCATTAAGTCAAATATAGCAAACAAAAATGGTGTACGAGTTCCTTTAAAAAGAAGACACCCATACTGCATCCCATGACAGAATGCACGATGCCAATTAGACATTCAGAATGAGTAGGAGGAATTTATCATCAAATAGATCGGACACCAATTGTCTTCCTCATAATGTCGGTTACACAATCATTTCAAAAAAGGCAAAAATAACAAACTAACTAATTAATGCTCTCTCAGACAAATGCCTCGATTGTCCACATGGTTTAATAGAATGAATTACATCAGACTCGTCATCTGTTTTCATCATCACAGAGAACCAAGAACTACAAAACATGAGTTCAGATGCAGCATAAGCACGGTTTAATAGTATATTGTATGATCGGACATCTAATGTGTTGATCATCACTGATGAACAAAACACAGAAGCCGGCAGCAGAAAGAAAATTACAGTTGCTAGGTGTAAACGGGGGTATAGTAACAGGAAGTTCCTGGTATGAGAGCAGCCAGTGTCGCAAAAACCCGTTTCCTTCTCGCTGTCTGCCAATCTAACGAGAAACAAGGCCATGAAAGAAGACCAAGCATCAGATACCTCATGGCATCCCTAATACCCCTATCCAAACAAAATTAAGATATGTATGGACAAGTTGAATGCAAAAGCCATCTCAAAGAATGGCTTGTGCCAGAATCTTAGCCCAAAGATTCCTCTCGGCAACATACAGCGCTGAATTACGCTACTAAGAAGCGCACCAGAGACTCTAATTTATTGCCTTACTCAGTTCTAAATAGAATTTTGAATCCAATAAATAACAACTATGATTATTATTGATTTCAGAGATCGATGCTAAGTTGGAAAAATCATCATACCATAACTAGAGTCGTACTGTCAAGTAGAGTAATTCTTCAGTTCTGCAATTGTGAGTTGATGTATCAAAGAAGTGAGCACGGGATAGAGTCATTACTTCAATTGGCACAACAAAACAAGTCGTTGTAGGTGGGCTTACTGACCATTCACACAGAGATTGCTGCCATGGAGGTGGCTGCTGTGTGTAACTGGCTAATTAGCCACCGAGCCCAGACGTACAGAGGTCACTTAGACACAGTTGTCACTTGACACAGTTTGCGCCATTGACGAGGCCTATAGATCTACAGAGCTAATTAACCAAATCGAACAGACTACTGAGAAATCGACTACTACAGATTAAACAAGGTGATTACTGAAAACTAAACGATGTTTTTGGGGTAAGTGGTAGTGTGGGTCAAATCCAGGCCCGCGAGATCAAAGCCCGAAGGCGTCAGGGCGAGCAGACATGCAGACCAATTCAGTCGATCTCCGTGCACATTACCATGCTTCCTTCCTCTTCTCATCCAGAGCATCGGCTTGTTGTGCACGGATGCAAGAAAGTAACCAGAGAAATTCAACCTAAGGAGAAAAGACATCAAGTGAAGATGAAGAGAAACGAAAGAACAGATCGGGTGAGATCATAGAGTTGATCAGATAATTGTAGTCTGTAATTTGGTCAACACTAAATGTGATTTTCTGTGAAAGATTATCATCACATCAACCATTAAATCTAGTTTTCCCAATCCGTCACAAAAATACAAGATAAAACGCAGAAATCAGGATAATCAGGTGAGTTGATCAGATAATTGTAGTCTGTAATTTTGGTCAACACTAAAAACGATTTTCTGCCAAAGATTATCATCCCATCAACTCAAATATGATTTTTTTTTCAGAATCCGTCGGAAAATAAGATCGAACGCAAAAATCAAGAAATTGAAACGGAGAAGAAACCGCAAAGACCTTGGAAGGCTCAGAAGATTGAATTGGTTTCTCTGCAGGGGGATCGAGATCCCTCAGAAAATAGGTAGGTATTTTGATCATCACAGCCTAGGAACAGAAGCATCAAGCAAAAAACGGACAGGAGAGGATGAACCGGAAGATTTCAGATCAGAATCAGAGAAACGCCGGCTAACAAGCCGCCGATTGGGGAACAAACCTGCGATCTGGAGGCGGATGAAAGGGAAACGGGAGCGTGCGGTATATAAGGGGGTCCGTCGGCTAGGGTTTCGGGAAGCAGGATAACCTCGGCTTGTTGGGTTCATTGGGCCGGACTCGTTAATATACTGGGCCAGCGAAGTTCTAAGGCCAGGCCATTGAATAGACTGGACCAAATAGGACCGCTTGCCCACTAAACCATTGCCCACTAACCAACCAAATAGGACCGCTTGCCCACTAACCATTGTCCGATCCAAAAAAAAAAAAACAGAAACGAACCATTGTCCTCTCTTCTCTTTTTCGAAAAAAAAGGAGTCTTTTCTCAAAAAGCCGCATACAGGGTCGGTTCACCCCTCAAATGCCCGCATTCACCGTCGTGTACCTCATATAAAATCATTAGATCCATACATTCTCATGCAACGTAAATAAGCACATTTAGTTAATCGAGAACACACACGTAGCATATGGATAGTTCATCACACATGTCATCGTGGGTGGGTATCTGGTAGTATGTTGGTTGCACTAAGGCACATAGCACTCCGTGGCGCTCGAAGATGAGTATGAGTCAAGGAGGATTTGCTCGCTCCCAGAGCTGTAGGGCGTATATGTCACTGTCCTCCTCATCCTCCTCCTTGTCCGGAGAGGGCACAAACAGCCCGGGTTTGCTCCAGTGCAAAGGCACACATGGCCCGGGCTTGCAACTTTGCCCAGATGTAGGCACGGGCGTCTTCGGCGGCCTTGGTCTCCGAGGCCTTGTCCGACATGGCCTCGGTTGAGTTATGCGCCTTACCCTCACGATGGGCACGCCGGTCCTCTGCCGCAGTCTTGTCGCCACACCTGGGGTATCTGTCAGGACCGATTTTCCAGGATATTAATTTCCCAGTAAATGGCCCTTGTGCTCACCAGCCCCAGGATTACTGTTAGCTGATGAGACACAAACTTGATACAGAAATTCCAAGCAAAAATACAAAATATGAAGTACAAGACCATTCTGACCTATGAGTACAACAAATGGTTTCTAGTGGTTGATGGCGGAAGCGGTTTGCGGTTCATCAGCGTCTATGGGACTCCATTTCCCACAGGAACAACTGACCTGGATAACTCCTATCCTCGCGAGGCTGCTATCATCATTGCCTAGGTTCCGGGGCTGTCATCGCAGCGCTCCTCTTCAAGCGAGAAATCTGGCCAAGACAATAGCCAGGGACAAGCCAGTGAGTACTTTGAATGTACTCGCAAACATTATGAACACAGGTATAATATAACAGATGATAATCATGCTCTGAAATATTTTCATGATCACTTAGCCAGTCGTGAAATAAAATTCATGCCGCATGCAAGCAGGCCATTCAGAATTAAATATGAAAAAGCAATTAGATAATAAGAATAAAATAAGCCGATCGGGTGTTTGAAGCGACGCCTCGAAAGGATAATAATATAAGACATGCCACAGTTGGGCGTCTGAGCGACACCACATAAAGGGCTTATAAAGAAATAAATAGCAGGCATGCCACAGTCGGGCGTCTCAGCGACACCACATAAAGGGCTTATAAAGAAATAAATAGCAGGCATGCCACAGTCGGGCGTCTCAGCGACACCACATAAAAGGCTTATAAAGAAAGTAAATAACAAACGTGCCACAGTCGGGCGTCTGAGCGACACCACATAAAGGGCTTATAAATAAATAAATAGCAGGCATGCCACAGTCGGGCGTCTCAGCGACACCACATAAAGGGCTTATAAAGAAAGTAAATAACAAACGTGCCACAGTCGGGCGTCTGAGCGACACCTCATAAAGGGCTTATAAAGAATAATCACAGTGAATATCCAGAAGGTAGAACCGTCCCAGGGATACTCAATAATTCAAATAATACAAATGGTTAGTCCATAATAATAATAATCATAATCATCATATGTCACATGTCATGATCAATGCTCTGGTTTAGCAGTTTTTCCTCCGAAGACCGACACTAAGAACGACACTTGACCCATCCCAGACTGTAGTCCTTAACCATGGACACGGCTATTCGAATAGATATAAACTCTGCAGAGGGTGTACTCTTTACCCACGAGTAACGGATTCCTTTAGTCCATCGGGACTAATTCCGTTTACGGTCTTTTACTTGAAAACACACCTGACCCGCACACACCAGCTTAACTTACCGGTGTCTGGAATCACCCTCGACACCCGTTAAGCAAAACTCTAAGTGGGGAGGCTACAACCTCGACTAGCATGGGATCACAAAATTTATAACGCGCGCAAACTAGGGGAGCTACCCCTTCGGCTCCAACCGGAAACACCCATGCCCCCGGACCAGGTGGCATGTCTACCGGATGCAGCCGGTATCTTCCACCATGGCCTCTCTGTACGGTGTGTGCTAAGAAAGGGGTTGACAACTTACTGAACCGTACCCTACCTAAGGCAGGGACAAGTGGTAGCACGAAGCAAGTATGGGGGTTACTGGCACAAGACTCGATCTATGGTCGTCTCAGGAGGTTTAGGTATTTCCTGCATGATTAGCATAACAAATATATTTCACACCAACCGACAGAATCACCACTCATCATACCTTACCATGCCTTACTGAATCTACTCGTCTCAGTGAAATATCAGTAACAAGCTCGTGTCCACCCAAGACAGAGACTTTCCCGGATTCCTTCCGGTAGGCATGAAAGGCATACGAGGGTGAATACTGTCACCAGCATATCGATTCCAACAGCAAGGAATTTTCATCATGCACACAGGGACATGATCATAACATCACATGAAATAATACATGTTTCCAATCAGCTCGGTGTTGTAGCCATATCAAAACAACACACGACAAATATTATACTAGGGTTTAGAATGCTTGCCTTTAGTGTGTGAAGAGGCAGGGTGCACTTTTGAAAGTTTTCATCTCTCTCCATTTCCTATTTTTGAAAAGATTCAAATCAACACGCCATTCAAAAACAGTACAAAAAAGTTGTTCGGAAAATTTTCAAATAAATATGAAAATAAACTAGACAAAATTTGAGAATTAACAGAAAAAGAATCAAAGTCAAATGGAGTTGTATTTTAAAAGTTATAGCCAGTCAAAGTCTAGTCAAACTCTGTTTTTAAAATAAATCAGAAAAAGAAAACGGTTCGAAACAGAATACGCTTTCGAGACGGAGAAGACGTACTTCGGGGGTTTACGTCTTCACTTAAACCAGTGCGGGCCGACTAGTGGCTCACTGACAGTGGGTCCTTTGGGCCCACTGGTCAGGTTTGACCAGTCGCCCTCGCCTCCTTCCTCCTCTGACCGAAGGGAGGCGGGGCTCTGGTGATTGCCGCCGACGAACGGCGGTTCCCCACGGGATTCTGAGGGCGGGGATGGATCCGTCGGTTCAGGGCGGTCCTCCCAGTAGTCGAAAGGCTAGCGGGGACGAAGGGGGTCGCCGGCGGCGAGTTCCACAGCGGGTGGTGGCTTACTGGTGGATTGGGGTCTCGGCATACGATGGCTCCCGACCGATCTAGCGGGGTTGGGCGGCTCTGTACGGTCGAGGGAAATCGGATGGTGGCGCTGGAAGGACTAGGGAGGCCCTGCTCATGACGAATGGGACCGGAGTGCGGCGGCGGCCGAAGCTACCGGAGGCGTGGAAGATGGCCTCCCTCCGTCGATTGCTGGCTATGGGGGCTCTAGAGGGATGGCCCGAGGTCGCCTGAGGGTCTGGTTGAGCACGGGGGGTCTCCTTTTATAGTGCAACTAGGTCGGTTCCGTGGCTGGAGTGGATAAGAACGCCGGCGACTGTCGCCGGGGCGACGTGGTGGTGATTGGAGCTGGCCGGCGCATTCCGACGAACTCCCTACTGCTCAAGGGGCTAGCTGGTACGCGCGTGCGGCTTGGGCGGCGCTGCCAAGACCGGGGCCTGCTGCGGCCGTCCGCTAGCTGCCATGGCCGACCTGACGGTGGCGCTGCGGGGCTCCAAGAGGTGGCCAGGGCGACTCTGCGACGAGAGAGGGGTCGGGGCGCGTTGGCTGCGAGCGGAAATGGATCAGAACGGGCGCGGGGAGGCGGCAGCGGGACGCGGCGACTCGGGCGCATGCACATGCAAAACGCGCGTTCTGTTCGCGCCCAGAACACGCGCGCGAGGTGCTCGGCGAAATGCCAATGCCTGCTAGGGAGCTCCTCTGCCCACGGGGCTCTACAGGGATGGCTTGATGGCCAAGGCAAAGCTAAGGGACAAACTGATAAAGCCAGATGAGCTAACCTCCAATGCAAAGCAAAAATCATGCCAAAACAGTTCATGCACTCCAACTGTTCGACAAAATGCTAGGGGCATCCAGAAGATTTTGCTAGTGACCAAAATTTCCAGATCATGTGCTCTTTAGATGATAAAGAGGATGGCAAGGTTATTTTGAGAAAAACAGAAACTAGTTAGTGCAAGTTTTGCAAATCTTCAGTTTTGGAAAGAAAATATAGGCCATTATTGCATGTGTCAAAAATATTCTAATGGGTCCAATCTTCTGGACTTAAGGGTTTGGTAGGGTGGACTACAAGTAGGAAAAATCCCAAGATTACTAGAGCAAAATAAAATATGGTTGCAGTACAAAACACCAAACTGGACCAGAATGAAGATGAGGATGGTTTGCTCAAATTTTCCAAAACACATGCCTGGGTTTTTGCATAAAAGTGATCCAGGGACATCACATGTCATCCCCAAATTTTTGTGGAATCTTTAAATGAAGTTATCAAATGGTTGCAGTGCAACTGAGGCTCTTAAAAGAAATGACAAGCCATTTTAAAAGAAACAAATTAGGAGAATAATTCTAGAAGTATTTACCACTGATCATCTATAAATAAAAGAGTTGCTCTCGAGAAGGTATTCAAGTCCTACGATATTTTTGAAAGGTTTTTATTTGGAGGGAAAACTCCACAATCCAGAAGAAAAGAGTGGTTCTGAAATCAGAAGATAATCCAGAGAATAAAAAAAAATTCCTGGCGAAATTTTTATTAATAAAACATGGTCAAATTTTTGGGGTGTTACAGTATCCAACACATCGAATGCGGTGCACATTGTCGTCGTTGACATCAGACTCGAAGTCGGGCATCATCGGGACGAGGACCCAGTACAGGGGTTCCACACCAGCCTGGGAACGTACGGGGCGAAGCGTATGTACCGCGAGCCACCGCTCGCAAGCTCCCAAAGCCACCATGGCCGGGCACCTTGAGTCGCCATCGCCCACTTGTGCGGACACAATGAACTCCCGACAGAACGACTCGGACGGCGAAGCTCGGGCGGTTTCCTCTCGGAACAAGCGGGGAGCTAGGTGGACGACAAACTCGTCCTCATCCCCGCACGCGCCGAGGTCCCAATCGACGGATCCAGAGTTGCTGGACTCGGATTTCACTGCCCACCATGCCGAACAAGTCTGGAGATCGAAGATGAGCTGTGGTTGGATCGGAGCGGAGCAGACCGGCAGTGGAGTGGAGTAGCATGTGGTCGTGCCTGGGCCGGATCCAACAAGGTGGACGTGACCGAGCTCGCCATAGCCTCCCCGTATCCACTCCAAATATGGGTTGGGTTTGTGGGGTGTCTGGCAGCCCATACGTATAAGAGTGGTTTGAGGTGTGCAGCTGGGTCGGGTTTTCGTGATCAGACCGTCCACTCGGGGCGTATAGGGGTGATTTGAGGGGTCCGGTTGTAGATGCTCTAACCCATGATGGATTGTGAATCGGTAAAAGTTTTTATGTCCAAGAGTGCATAGTGCTTCCCTTTTTGTTTCTATGACATGTGTTGAGGAGAAATTTCCTCCCAATCTGAAGTGCATGTTATATTGATATCCATCAAGGAAAATAGTAGACATGTGATTAAGGACGCCAAATCCGAAGTGCATGCTATATTTGATATTCATCAAGGAAAACATTAGTCGAAGCTTCTAGATCCATGGCAACAAGATAGATATAACGGTCGATATATCATTTTCTGAGGTCTACCAATATAGATGTAATATATCATTTTCACACACACCGCCAGCTGTACACAAGAATATTGACCAATATGGCCGATATTTGACCAGATGCCCATTGATATAGTCCCATAAGTAGATGACAATCATTATTTCTAGAGTAGATGCAAAAATAAGATTATCATTTACAACTTCATCATATTATCAAAAGTTGTGCATCAATTTTTTTTTATAAACACATATATGATGTATTGATTTTAAATCAAAGATTAAGAATTCAGTGGATCTTTCTTAAATAGTTTATTAACTAGCAAATATGCCCGTGCGTTGCAATGGGAGAAAAGATATCACATGCCCGTCGGGCACCCACATCATGGTGCAACCACCACTTGTGTGCAAACAATTAGAGGTGTTTTTTATGTTAATCCTTGTGACTTGCACTTGTCCCTAATCTCTCACATGAAAAATATTAAAATCATAGGTGTTTTTTATTTTATATGAAATCTCTTCGATTAAGAAGTTTCAGCTAAAATAAGAAAAGGAGCTCAAGGTCGAGAAGGAGAAAACTAATTGGAGAAGCCATACCTGGCGATTAGAAGTAATAGCTTGCTGTGAAAGCGTTCATGTTCGGATTATAGATGGTGAGGCAATGCTGTGTTATGGGCCTTGCCATACACATACAACACATCTGACATCGATCGTCCCGCCACATGCATATGCAGTACCGCATCACGTCCATGCCATGTCTGAGTTTGGCATCATATGTATAGCCGAGCGTACTCGTGATGGCAGAGACCGGCGTCCCGCTTGGAGGACCCAGTCCATGGAGAAAAAAAAATCGAATTTGAAAATACTATTAATATGTGAACAATTTTTTAAAAAGTGATCAAAAGTTTGAAAAAACATGAAAAGGTGACCAATTTTGTAATATGTGCTGAACAATTGAAAATACACGCTGACAATTTTAAATATACATTGAATATTTTGTGATATACACTAAAAAATATTCAAATACCCATTGATTTTTTTGTGATATACAATGGACATTTTATAAAATATGTTAAAAAAAATTTAATATAGGGTGAACATTTCCTTAAATATACGATGAACATTTTTGTATATAAAACACGCAATGAACTTTGTATAATACAAAAGAAAGGAAAAGGAAAAAAGAACAGAAAAAGAAACAAAAAGAGAACAAAAAAAGGAAAGAGAACGAACTGCAGAGTGACCGTGTCTAGCCCAAAGTGGGTCGTCGGGAGGCCAGCCCAAACTTAGTTTTTGTCTGGCTGGGAAGTTTTGTTTTAAAGAAAACTTGTGTCACCATTAAGAAGACACATTTGCCTAAAAAAAACCAATAAGAAGATACCTTCCTTAACTTTTTCAAAAACATTGGCCAGGTTAGTTGGTTGGTGCGCTGCGATTTATTAACTTGCCATCCTGGTTCGAGTCTAGTTGTGTGCAATATTTTTTTTTTAGCGGATGATTTTTTCTGTGTCTATCCTAAGGAAACGGCGGATGGGAAAAAAAGTTAATTCTCGGCCGTCAATCTTTGTGATTAACATAAAATCAATGGATATAAAGGATTGACGTATGGAGAACTATGAAAGCCTCCTCCCTTTAATATTAGGTATAGATATAGATATATCCAAACACACGTACTTCTGGATTTCATGTAGAGTTCTCGTGGAAAACAAATGCTAATTTCCATTTGTTTGCATTTCAAATTGGACACTTGACTATTATGGAGAACTTTTCTCGTAGAGTTACTAAGGCAGTCGTTGATGTCATTTCTTTGGTTGTTGTGTGGCACTAATCGATTCTGCATGAGGTTTTAATGTTACGCCTTTTTTTATTGCATTTCTACCTTTTCTCTACAATAATTTGCTTGTATATCTTTCCGTCAATACTGTTCTAGATTTGCTTGACCATTTATTATCATTTTGAAGACACAACTAAAACAAAGTGTTAGTTTATTAAGCAACAAAAGTGTTTTAGTTGACATGGTTTGTTCAGTCAAATATTAATTGTTGCGCCCATAACATCATTAATTTTTCCTATCTCTTGTGCCATACTTATGACTCGTACACATAGCTCATTGGCCTTGATATATCACAATTCCATTTAGTGCCATGTATTGAGTGGTATAATAAGACAGTAAAAAAGTGTATAAATATGCTTATACTCTTCCGAAGCAACCGTGTCTATATATTGGTTCTTACCGCAGTGAACTGATCTCTAGTGACCGCACATTCATGCATGTGTCAGCTTTTGTTTACTTTGACTATTTTCCGTACTGTCTAACCCGTATATGAAAGGGAACATCTTTTAAAATTCACAAACATTTTCTGAAAAACACCAACTTTTTTATATATACATGAACATTATTTGAATTTGTGAACATTTTTTTAAAACGGGAACATGTGTTGAAAATTTATAAGATTTTTAGAAAATGTGTGTATTTTATACACGAACATTATTTTTCTTTTTGAAAATTTCACTAAAAAAGAATATTTTCCAAATTTGGGGCATTTTTTGAAATGCCATTTTCTTTTTAGTTCTAGGAATTGGTACAGCTGAAATTTCTCGCACCACCTCATCAGGGAGAAAAAAATCAAAGAATTTGGAAAAACATTTTTTTTAAAAGGGCAACTTTTCGCAAGTTCCGAATATTTTTCAAAATAGCAACAAAATTTTGAAATTTTGAACATTTTCCAAAAAAAATATTCTGAACTTTTTTTTAGAATTTTTTATTTATGAAATAAATTCTAAAAGAAAAATAAACTTGGAAGGGAAAAAAAAGATTGGGAAAGGAGAATAAAAATAGAAGTAAAACACAGAAGAAAAAAAATGGGCCAACCCATTATTGGTTGTCCTGTGCGAAATTCTGACTATTTATCGCCCAGTGCAAAAAATAGAATTTTTCTAGCTGCGTGGGCAGAAAAATAAGTGGGCTGGCTTCGCTGGGCCACGTACGAAAATTCTTGTTCTAGCAGACAAACGCATAAGAATTTAGTACCACCTCAAATATTAAAAAATTCTTTTCTGCGGTGAACGGATGAAAAAACTGATGAAACGCACCTTGCTTTATTAGTAGGTATAAATATAAATATAGATATAGATTATTAACAAGTTAATAAACTTGAAATCTTTTTTTTATGAAGGAGCATTGGCATGATGCATTTTTTTTAACTAAAAGGGTATGTCTTAACAAGAGTAATGGAAAAAAGGGACATGTTTTCTCTGATATAACTACATATCATTTGATATATCACCCTATTCCGACATCCAATATGTCGAAACCAAACCGGCACGAACCTAATATCCGATTTTTGAACCTTGCACTACTCCAAGGAAACTAAAAGGATATGTTTTTCACAAGAGTAATGGAAAGTTGCATGAGTGTATGTTTTCTCCATCATTATTTGTGACCCAATTGTCATGACCAAACAAATGTCGAAGAGAAATGTCATGCTAATAGATATGCACTATGCTAAATTCCAACATTTCATCACTGATTTGTGATATTATTTTATTGCTATCATTATATCTTTTTATGTGGACGTGAGCACTCAAATTTGTTTGTAATATTAGTCAAAACGTACGTTGCACGTGCATGCTAACTAGCCGACATAAAGTTGTCTTATTGTGTGTGGCTGGCTTGGATTTGCGTGGGCTTGTAGTAGCTGTAATATTATTTTTTTGCGGGGGTATAGTAGCTGTAATATTGATGTCACATGTGGACAGCTCCATGGAGCTTTTTTCTTGGTGGTGTGTGTCGACTCTGTCTTGCCATGGAAATATGTCGAGTGAGTGGTGTCTTTGGTATTCGGTTGCAATCTTCATTTTCTTGTAGTTTTTCTTCTTAGTTTTCCCTTCAGTTTGTTGATAATAGATTTAATGGGCAAGACAAATCCCTTGACGCGGTTTAAAAAAAACGACGGGCAAAGCTACACATTCATATTTATTGCGTTCGGTTGAGAAAACCTAAAATTCTGAAAACCACATGTTTAGCATAAATTTTCAGAATATTCCTCAACAAAACATCACAAGAAGACAACTGCATTATAACGTGTCAATCTATAAAAAAGAAAATATGTTTCAAGGGATATGATATGATCAAAATTGTGAGGTGGACATGAGCGGGACTGCTCACTGATGTCCACTAGTCACTGCTGTCCACTTAAAGCTGCAGCCACGAGCCACACAGCGCCGGCAACGTAGCAGTCTCTCTCGTTCTCATCGGAGGTGAAATCCGATGGAGGGGAGCGGCGGCGGCACTCACTTCATCCTCGTCCACGGCCTCGGCCACGGCGCGTGGTGCTGGTACAAGCTGGTGCCGATGCTCCGCGCCGCGGGGCACCGAGTCACCGCGCTGGACATGGCGGCGTCCGGCGCGCACCCGGCACGCATGGACGAGGTGGCATCCTTCGAGGAGTACTCGCGGCCGCTGCTCGACGCCGTGGCCGCGGCACCGGCCGGCGAGAGGCTGGTCCTGGTCGGGCACAGCCTTGGCGGGCTCAACATCGCGCTCGCCATGGAGAGGTTCCCGCGCAAGGTCGCCGCGGCCGTGTTCCTCGACGCGTGCATGCCGTGCGTCGGCCGGCACATGGGCATCATCCTTGAGGAGGTAATCGAACCCTCCGAAAATCAAGCTAGGCTATCGATTAGATTTGCTGAAATCTAAATACTACTACCAGATATCCATCGGCAACAATCGATTCATTCATGGCTAATTATTGGTGACTCTTGCTAGTTCTCGAGAAGAACTACACCGGATTTTTTCATGGACAGCGAGATGATGGTTCTGAACACAAGTGAGGGCCCTCGAGCTGCACTCATGTTTGGCCCCAAATTATTGGCAGCAAAACTGTACGATCGGAGCCCAGCCGAGGTAACAAGCAGTCAATCTCTTTTGTCCAAACTGTTCAAGCATTGTACGATGCTGACATTGGTTTTGGTTTGCGGCCGGCACGCAGGACCTGACGCTGGCTACGATGCTGGTGAGGCCCGGCCGCCAGTTCGTGGACGACCCGATGGTGAAGGACGAGACGCTGCTCACCGACGCCAACTACGGGTCGGTGAGGAAGGTGTACGTGGTGGCCATGGAGGACGCTTCCTTCTCCGAGGAGATGCAGCGCTGGATGGTGGACCTGAGCCCCGGCACGGAGGCTGAGGAAATCGCCGGAGCCGACCACATGGCCATGTTCTCCAAGCCCAGGGAGCTCTGCGATGTTCTGCTCAGGATCGCCAGCAAGCAGTGGCGAATCTAGAAAAAAATGGAGGAGGGGCTGGGCTGCCTGGGTCATGCAAATATGTGTTGGACTGGGCCTGTAAGTAGCTGGGCTGGACCTTAAAACTAGTAGCTGGGTTGATCCCCTTCTCCTCCCTTCACTGGACGCAGCCGGGCACCCTGCTTGCTGTCGCTTGGTTCTGGCTTGTTGGGTCCATTCTTGTCGGTGTCCGTGACACGAGCTTGGTATGGTAAAACATGGCGATTCATTTGGTTTGAGACTAAGCTTGCCTAAGTTTGACACATCTAAGGTTAGCCAAGTTTGATTAATAAAGGGCAAGAGTGTTAGTTCAGGACCGTACCCCCTTCGCGTCACCTCCCCAGGGCGACGCCAGGGGTTCCAACCCTAGCGCCGGTAGCCTCCACCTCGCCAGATCCCTTGCCGCCACTGCCGCCGGCGTTGGCCAAGGTGACGGTGGGCCCGGCGCCGCAGGGGCTCGGGCGGGCGGTTTGCGGCGGGTCCTCCAGAGGCGGTTCAGGTGGGACGGTCGTGCGAGGCAGTCAATGCAGCGAGCTTGGATGTGCGGCGGTGGCCCTTGCCTCCATGGCCGGCGAGGTGCGTGCTCCAGCGGGCTGCCTTGCCTGGTGATGGGTGTCCAGATCCATCGCGGCTGGCCTTTGGCCGACAAGTGGCGCATGGAGGGACCAGTGAGCACTACTAGGAAATAGCTTATAGGTAGACGCTTACTAGTAGCGCGCTATATTGACCCACGCTACTGCTAATCACTAGTAGCGCCCTATATCGACCCCTCGCTACTAGTAAATATTACTGGTAGTGCATGATGGAAAAAACGCGCTATTAGTATATATCTCCCACGGACACGGCATACTAGTAGCGCGGACTGTAAAACACACGCTGCTACTAAGTGAATAGCAATAGGGCAGGTGAAATGCCCACGCTACTACTTCCGCACCACCCACCCCACCAAACTCTCTCTGGCGAATCCCTCGAAAAAAAAACTCCCTCTCGCGACCCTCACCCCCACCCCGCGGTCAAGCTCCTCTCCGCCAGACCGCCACGATCCCCTTGCCGCCGTCACCACCCACGCCGGCCGGTTCCGGCGAGCTCCGGCCACGCGCAACACGCCCCCAAGCTCCCCAAGCTCCGCCCCTCCCTCCCCTCCATCCAGATCCGTGCCTCAAGGCCTGCACCTTTGCCCGCGGCTAGGGTTTCGGGCGCCTCCGGTGTTCTTGCCGGAATCCACCACAATCGACGATGGCGAGGCCGGAGCTTGCGGGATCTGTCACTGGCATTGCCCAGGTAGGCCCTTCCCATCCTTCCTTGATCGGGTCCACCCTCATGAGCCCCTCCTCCGCCGACGCGCCCACCGACGGGGAACACTGGATGGGCACCACCATCGTCGGCGTCTGCTACGACGGCGGCGGCGTCCTCGCCGCCGACTCCAGGACCAGCACCGGTACGCCCGCCCCACCCCACCCCACCCCACCCCGATCCCTTGACGCGTGGTTCGTTTCCCCGTCGATGTATCGCCAAGGCTTTGGATCGGAGATAGATGTGCCTGCGCGTAGATTGGGTGTCCCTGCTGCTGCTTGCTATGTTAAATGGGACCCCTCTCCTAATTCAGTATCCTATTTTTGGCATTCTAGCTGCGAGATCAGGGGAAATCGTCCGTGTTTGCAGCCGACCTGAGTAATCTAACACTGCTGTTAGAGTGCAGATGCGCCTTTTAGGTTTAGGAGCACCGCTGTCTAGCTCAACAGGCGAGAGCTCCAAGTGCTGTTATGTCTGAATTTCCATGGACAGCCCTGTTTTGTTGCCATAGTTATTACTAGCCATGCTCGGCGGTATGACGCACATTGTGGCTGATGGATTTCGGTTTTCCATGTGGTGTAAAAAGAAATATGTATTAGTTTTTTTCCCTGTTTAATTGATAACTACTTGGATCGTGGAGGGTGGTGTTGAACGTGTATGAGTGTTTGATTTACTTATTCCTCTCACGGATGAGGAGAGTAGAAAGTAGCAGTTGGTATTGCTTCTAGTGTAGCAGGCTAAAGCACTGATCTTAGAAAAATAAATAGGTATGCTAAACACTATGTTTGTAAACGTGGAAGTCTGTTGTATCAAACGATTATATCGAAACGGTTTGGCAAGGTGTGATGGTCTACTGCACTATGTGTGTCTCACTAGTAGTTGTAACAGGTGCTCTGCCTGATGGTCTGAAATGCTTTTGTGCATTACCTGTGTTTACACAGTGTATTTTTTATCTGTGGCACTTGCAGGCTTGTGAATCAATCAAGATGCATTTACAATCTTGATCGTAAAAGCTTCCGTAAGATAAGCTTGTGTCTAACTTTGCATCCTCACTTTGCTTCTATTATTCCAGTTAATTGAAAAGGATCCAAACAAGGCAGTTCCATTGTTCTGGGCAGCTATTAACAGTGGTGAACAATTGAGAGTGCATTGAAGGATATGGCTACTGTACCGAAACAAGCAAACCCAGGTAAGGCTCTGCTTTGTCTTGAAGGTTGTTGGGTAATCGCCTGGGCCTTCTTAAGTTGGGTTTTCCCCAATTTCTAGGATTGGTCTGTTTGGTACTGCTTATAATTCATATATACTATGCTGTGGGATGCATGATCTGACTCTGGCCACGATGCTGGTGAGGCCCAGCCGCTAGTTCGTGGACGACCCGATGGTAAAGGACGAGGCGCTGCTCACCGACGCCAACTACGGGTCGGTGAGGAAGGTGTACGTGCTGGCCACGGAGGACGCTTCCTTCTCCGAGGAGATGCAGCGCTGGATGGTCGACCTGAGCCCCGGCACGGAGGCCGAGGAGATCGCCGGAGCTTAGTGCTCTATAGGTTACTGATATACTATGCTTTTGTTTCTGCTATTGTTACTTAGTGCTCTATAGGTTACTGTTATATTGTACTAATGCTCCAGGTTCTTTTGAGTTCCTAGTAGTGGTCTTGGTTCATTGTTTAATTCCAGGATTTGTGAGTTCCTAGTAGGGAACACATGGACATGAAGCTACGGCGGCGACGAAGATGATATCGACATGGGGCTGCGGCGACGATGATGACGACGACATCGACATCGACACGGGGCTACGGCGGCGATGAAGACGATGACATCGTCATGGTGCTGCGGCGGCGGCGACAACGACGACATCAACACCATCAACATGGCCTTGTGGAAGCGCCGACGCCGACGGCATAGACGCGTGGCATATATTATGTGTGTGTGTGTGTGCGCGCGCGTGCGTGTGCGTGTGCATGTGCGTGTGTTAATTATCTACATCACATATGTATGATTGATGATTGACTGTATGCATAACATGTACGTATTGTGAAATGCATGTCTAAACTGAAATAGGTAGACTTTTATTTTTTTAAATCCTAATTTGTTACTAGTAGCGTGGGTGTATCATAGAAGCGCTACTGCTATTCCTTTACTAGTAGCGCGGGTCTGAAATAGTAGTAGCGTGGGGCATCAGCGCTACTGGTATGTCTGTTTATCAGTAGCGTGGGGTAAAACATGCGCTACTGTTAAAAATTAGCTGTAGCGCCATAGCAGTAGCGTGGGAACCTGCGCTACTGTTAGTCCAAAAACCAACGCTACTGCTAAGGTTTTTTCTAGTAGTGGAGGGTCGGCTGAAGGCCCTCTACTAGCGTTTCAACGGGTGCATACATCTTCATGGTGCGGTTCCACGTGGATCTAGTCAGCCGAGGGATCGGGGTGGCGCGACTACCGGTGAAGATCGTGTAGACTTCGGTCATGGCGGCGTCTTTAACGTTATTTCCTTGTCGAGGCATCATCATTGCAGCTCGCTTGGGCTGTTCTGAGGGAAACCCTAGATCTGGGTCTACCGGATCGGACGATGACACCGCCTTCGGTGATGTTCTCCCTCCTAGGGGCATCATTTTGGAGCAAGTGTTGCTTGGACGAGACAAGAGGTGGAGTGGTGTTGCATCTAACACATCTACGATGGCTGGTGTCGACGGCGTGGCGCAGTGGGGTCTTGGCGATGGACTCTTGTTGATGGGCGTGTGTAGGAGGGTGGCGCTGTCTTGCGTTGTGGTGGGTTTGATGGCAGAAGGGCCTGGCAAGGTCAATGCATTGATCTCTCCTGAAGATGGGACGACAGAAGGTGGTGGCGTTGAGTTTTAAAGTGTGCGCATGCGGTGCACGACGAGGGTGTACTAGACCGGTTGGTGCTTTTGACTCGAGTGGGTGGTGGGTGGGTCTAACATTTTGACCTACTGCTCTTGGGCTCTTGGGCCCGACATGATGCCACGCCCTAGAGAGCCAGCTCATCGCGGGAATCCGTGATGTACGCTAGGTTGCCAAATCTGACGATCTGGCCTAGAGCATATTTCTCTACCTGGCCGATGTGGCCATCGAGTCGGTGACCAATGTGATGGCGCCCAAGACGAAGAGTTGACTCGGCGTGTAGATTGCACCGTCGTCCATCAGAAAACCATCCACTACAAAAAAAATACACATCTGTGACATTATGGTCCGAACGAAAACTTTTTCTATCATAATTATGACACTTCTATGACGATAATTGTGACAAAAACACTTATATCACCATCTTTTCGTCGAACTAGTGCACCTATACCATTTATCATTGTATTGGGTGTGTTGATTTCTTGTATTTGACTGCAGGGTTGTTTAAGAGAGACCATTTTCATCCTACATCTCCCACGAATTGATAAATCTTAGGTCATCTACTTGAGAGAATTTGTTGTTGTCCTATAAAACTCTGCGCTTGGAGGCCTAACCGAGTCTACAAGAATAAAAGTTGCGTAGTACACATCACCCGTGTAACATCCCCAGATGTTAACCTTGTCATCAAGCTAATTAAATTGCAATGTCATCATCTTTCTTTAAGTCAAGATGCCACTTGTCCCAAGCCAAATTCAAATTCAAATCTAAATTGCAAATCAAATAATTATTTCCTCAAACAGCCAACCAAAAAAATGTTCAAAATGTTGCAAATATTTCAGGAGCAAATATAAAACTATAATCAATATTAATTGAGTTAGTTAAGAGACTCTACAACCTCAAACAGTGCCAAACATCACTTTTTAAATGTCATAATCATTTTTGGAATAATCAAATGAGTTCCAAAAATAACCAAACTTTTTGTGGCAGTGTCTAAAATCACCAGGGAATTATTGGGACCTTTCCCATATTTTTCCTGAGTGATTAGGATGCCTAAATAAGTCCTTCTCTCTCTGTTTATTAATAAAAAGAAAAACAGAGAAAAAGAAAAGGCCAGAGGCCACTTACCTGTCGAAGCTCAGCGCGGCCCAGCCCACCGCGCTCATCGTCCTCCTCGCGCTGTCGCCTGCACGCGTGGACACGGCGATGGCCATCGCGCTGTCGGCCATCCGAGCCATCCCCGACGCCGTTAAGTATGTCCCGAGCTGCCCTCGCTCCCCCATGAACCCTAGCCGCCTCCACTCGTCCCCGTTCGCTCTCTCTCACCCGTTCCCCATCTCGCCCGATAGCTCGCCGTCGACCGCCGCTCGATCCCGCGGCCACCCTCGCCTGCTCGCCGTCCCACCGTGCCCGATCGACGCGCCGACCTCGACTCCTTCCTCTGCATCGATTGGATCAAGACGGGAGCCGCCGAACCAACCGCTGCGACCTCTTCTTCCTCTTCTGCATCGCCGCCGTTCGTCGACGTCCCCGAGCTCCACCTGCGCTCCGAATCCTTCGAGGGCCTTTCATGTGCCGCGCGGTGAGCCCCTCATTCCCTCCCCGCGCTCTCCTGCCCTCCTGCGCCTCCGTAGCCACCGCGTCCGCCAGGCCCGCACCCAGCTCCGCCGCCGTGCTCGTCGACGTCGCTACACACGCCGGCGAGCTCGAACGAGCTCATAGCCGAGTTCAGCACGACCGTGCGATCCCAATGCACACACGCGCACCTTTTTCCGAGGCCTAATTCATCGATCCCGTGGACGCCCGAACTCCGGCCGCCGTGGGCAAGCTCGCCGTCGACGCTAAGGGTCCTCCCCGGCCATCCACACCGGCGCGAATGGACGTGGCACCTCTCCCGCTTTCGAACGCGCTAGGCCGCGCTCGAAACTATCCTCTGTAGCCGATTTCCGGTGGAACCCGAGTCGCGACGCCGCGGAAATGGTCACCGGCGTCTAGCCGCCGGCGTGCTGATGTGGCTGCGTGATTAGGCGTTAAGTACTCCCTCTGTTAGACTGACGTGTGGGCCCGCGTACTGTAGCTGCTAGATTATACTAACTAACGCTGCTAATTACCCACTAACTACAGTCAATGACAACCGGGCCCCACCTCACTAATTAATTGGTTAGGTTAATTAAAATGCGTTTAAACTAAACAGACACTGACAACTGGGCCCCACCGGACCCAGTTGACTAGTCAATATGCTGATTGGGCAGTGCCCAGTCTATGACATGTGGGACCCCTGGGCCCTTTGACTAGTCAACCGTGGACCAGTCAACTGCTGACTGGGCAGTTGACTGGCCCCACTGGTCAGTCTCTGGTGCACACTGGGTGCAGTGCACCGGGTGCATCTAGCCTTTCCTGCACTGTGCATTTTCTGAATTAATTTAATTTCAGATATTCCAGAAAATGTCTAAAATCTTTAGAAAATCGTAGAAAATAATCTGTAGCTCGGATCGAAAAACTTAATACATGAAAGTTGCTCAGAACGACGAGACGAATCAGAATATGCTCTCTGTTTATCTGTCCCATTCCCCTAACTACCTGAACATGTAACCTTCCCCTCCGGTTCATCTGTCTGACAGATGCCCAGAGCTGGGAAAATATCCCACTTCACCTACGACGTGTATCGCTGCGTTAGGTCACCCCTAACACCGCGTAGTGTTACGTCTTGTTTTGTGATTACTTTCGTTGCCGTGTATTTATTTGTTTCTTCTCCCCCTTTCTCTCGATAGACCCCGAGACCGACGATGACCCGAAGATCGTCTACCTCGTTGAAGACCAGTTGGTGTTTGCAAAGCAATCAGGCAAGCACCCCCCTTTTGAGCATTCCGATATCGCCCACTCTCTTCTCTCTTATGCTTGCATTAGAATCTGCTGCTGTTACTATATCCTATATCTGCTGCATAGCCTGTTTACTTGTAACCCGCTGTTGATACTTACCTGCTATCCTAAACTGTTTAGAATAGGATGGGTAGAGACCATCAGAGACCCCACTTGTCCCGACTGCCCCGCTGGATGATCAGAAGACCCGTGCAACGGGATTGAAGACCAGGCACCGACACCGCACGTCACTTTCCCTTAGTTGCCGACACTACTAGGTTACTATCGAGTGCCGAGGGTGATACCTCGTCAGCACTTCTGATGATAACCTTGTAGGTTAGTTAATCGGTCATGGTAAGCGAGGGAGATTCCTCCTACACCACCCCCGATAACGACATCGTTGTGCAACTGTTCAAGTGTGGATCTTGAGGGTGATACCTCCTTCGTTCACCTTGACGAGAACATCAGGTGGGACTCCATCGAGGGTGATTCCTCAGGGTTCCCTTGGTGTTAGACACACGGTTACTGTTGTTACTGTGACTTACACTGAAACATGATACTAAAGACGGGTCGGCCCTGAGGGGTACCCGCGCGAGCTTAATAGCGAGTGATGTGGAATCGGGTGGACCTGGATGGTGCCCGAGAGTTGAACACGAGGCGTGGCCGGGCATTCTTAGCCCTTGCCGCAAGTCCTCGAGACGGGGCGACGGGGTCACATCTTTCGTGAGTCTCTGCTCGTTACCGCACTACCAACACACTAGCGATTTGGATATTTGATCCGAGAGGCCTCTGGCCTGATAGCACTAACCATCACGTGGGCATAGTATGGGCGTTCTGCGTCGTATACTTCAGCCGAAGCTTAATAGACGTCAGCAACTGAGCGGCACACGCTGGGTTGGACTGGTAACGCAACCGCGCTTGTATTAAGGGGTTGCTAGGTCTGCTCACCGGCGGTGTACGCAACGTGCATGAGCGTCCGGGGCGATGGCCCAAGACCCCTAGGGGCATAGGTTAGTCCGGCGTGCTGACCTCTCTGCTAAGTATTTGGTCGGGTTGCGGCGTATCGTTTGGCCGAGGCCGGGCATGACCCAGAAAAGTGTGTCCAGCCGGAGTTAATTGAGCGTGGTGGGTAAGTTGGTGCACCCCTGAAGGGAAGAACTAATCTATCGATAGCCTGTCCTACGGTAACGGACACTCGGAGTTGTATCCCGATCGGTACAACTAGAACTGGAGACTTGAGATGTAATGGATAGTATGGCTCTGGGATTGCTTTCTCGCAGGGAGTCGAGGAAGGATCTCTGGCCGAGGTTGATGACACTACTACTACTTTACATTATGTTATTCTGCACTCTTCTATTGCTGCAAGACCGCTGAAGATGATGAAGATGCTAGTCTTCGATATGACTAGGCTTTCCCCTTTATTCTGGCATTTCTGCAGCCCAGTCCACATATACAGCCCTCCTTTGAAAATGTTACATATGTAGTGTAGATTCTCGCTTGCTGAGTACTTCGGATGAGTACTCACGTTTGCTTTATTTTCTTTTTCTCCCCATATCCACTTGTCGCATCCAGATGACGGAGCCCCTGAGATAGCTGCCCCCGTCGACGACTACGGCTACTACTACTACCCTCCCGGCGAGTACTACTACGAGGAGCCGACAGACGACCAGGAGTAGGATTCGGAGGGTCCTAGGCAGGAGGCCTACGCCTTTCGATCGTAGTATTTTATTTTGCCCCGCCTTCCTAAAGGCTTATCTCTATTTCTGTAATATATCTGTACCCAGATATCTGATGCTTCCGCTGACACTTGTATTCCATCGAGCTATGTATTCGAGCCCTCGAGGCCCTGACTTGTAATATAAAGCTTGTATGACTTTATTTATGTTTTAGAATTGTGTTGTGATATCTTCAAGTGAGTCCTAGGCTTGATCGTGTGCATTTACATGTATGATTAGTGCACGATTAAGCCGGGTCGTCACAACCCGCCAATGGACAAGGTTGCGCTTTTCGGTAGATGGTGCTTTTCTCAAGTGTGGACGACACTACATCGGCGAGCATGATACTTCGGAAACATGATGGGACGATAATCTTCGCAGCCTACAGGTATTTATTCCACTGCAATGATGCGTTAGAAGCAGAGATTCACGCTATGATGCAGGGCATGGCGCTAGCCCTGCAACACACGGAACTTCCGGTCATTGTGTAGTCGAACTCGTCCACGGCCCTAACTATCTTCAGTGATGGGTCACTAGTCCGGTCTCCATATGGACATCTGGCATGGAGATTCTAGCCTTACGAGAGGTTCGGGAGTTTATTCCGTAAAAGCTTCATCGTTCTCAGAATAGAGTGACAGATTGTTTAACGAGGTGTAGTCATACTGAATGTAGCACTGCTGTTTGGCTGCACAGAGAGCCTCCATGTACTGAGGAATTCTCGCCTCTGCACTATAACTCTATAATTTTGAAATAAAACTCCTTTTCTCCCTCCAAAAAAACATAAAATAATCCCATTGCTGTGGAAGCAAACAGATAGCGGCTCCGTACCAAAATTAATACATACTGACATGAACATGTGAACCAATCGGTGGTTGGATGGTTAGGTGGACAGTGGTATCCCCAGCCCATCAGGGTTCAAGTCCTGGTGTTCGCATTTATTTTGAATTTATTTCGGGATTTTTCCACGATGCGCGTTCAGTGGGAGGAGACGTTCCCGTCGATTACGAGACGCCTACGGTGACTTTGTAAAATCTCAAGATGATATGTCGGCTCGGTCTCTTGGAGGTGCTTATAGGGATATGGTGTGTGTGTGCGCGTTCATAAGAGTGATTGTATGCATATATATATGAGCGCTTGCGTCTGTACTATGTTAAAAAACATGAACAATTGATCCAGGCTCGTACCTGATCTAAAACACTGTGAATAATACAGTAGAGAACATAGCAGATATATTTTTTGTGGGGCCGTAAATGAACAGGATTTTTTTTTTTAGAAAAGCTTGCTAGGCCTTTATTTATTAGCTAAAATGTTCATAAGAATTACGATTGGGTCATGCGAAGTACCCAACCACAGGTGCCTCCTACAGGGAGAGAAACATCAAACCTAGCATGCCTATGAGCCTCATAGTTCGTCTCTTGAGGTTCAAAAAAATTTTACACAACGAAAATAACATAGATGTCCGTAAGATCTCTCTAATAACAGTACCGTAGTCTTCTCCGGCTCTTTGATGAATATGATGCATCACCTGCTTACAATCTGAAGAGATTTGAAGGTGGTCCATTTCAAGGTCCTGCCCTAGGGACACCCCCTCTCTGCATGCAATCGCCTCAAGCGTCGTAGGGTCTACCATGCCATGAATGACCAGCAAAGATGAACCCAGAAAAGTTCCATCACGAGCTTGACACACAGCAATTGTCGTCCCCACATTCTGGTCCTAGATACACCGGCATCTACAATGATTTTCACTAATCCTTCCGCTGGTGGCATCCACATGAAATCTTGACAAGGTTGCTGTGGGGCTGTCCTTAATTCTGGTTGTGATGCCGGAATCAATTGGTGCTCAGCTATGAAATTGAGAACAAACCTGTGTGTGTCATAGGGACTTTGGTGTATTTCTTCATGGATCAATTGCCTCCGAGCATACCATATTGCCCATAAAGTAACTGTCAACCTTGTCACCTCCCCGTGGTTCAGACTTTCCATCATGGAAAACAACCAAGCTCGTGCTGATGGTTCTGATGTAGCAATCATGTGATCAAGTAGGTCATGGTCTACAATAGACCAGACACGACGAGCCATGTTGCACTCGAGAAGGCTATGTCTCCAAAATCCCGAGCTCCACACGCAAAACATTCTTCATGGTGTGACATCTTCCTCTTCTTTCTCACATCTTCAGTTTTTTTTTTTTTGAGAACTCTCACATCTTCAGTTTTTTTTTTGAGAACTCTCACATCTTCAGTTGGTAAGGAATTTCTAGCCAAACGCCAAAGAATTTTTTTTAGCTACGGAGATGTTTTTTTTTTTTGAGCATCAGGTACGGAGATGTGTATATTATTCACATTACGGACTTGGATGGGCCTTGATTCTCAGGCCGTGGCCACGAAGGGGAGGCATCGACCCCCCTCAAAAAAAAAGAAAAAAAAAAGAGGAGGCATCGTCGGCTCTTCAGTCTTCACTCTCCATCGACCAGCCTCTATCCCCACTCTATCCAGACCCTAAATCCATGGAAACCTCCACGCAGAGTGTAAGGAGCGGCGGAATAATGGAGGGCGAGGCGCAGCCGCCGCCGGCCGGAACGGAGGCCGAGGAGCAGCGGCCGCCGGCGTGCGTGTCCAAGGTGCTCGACGAGGACAACCTCCTCCGAGAGATCATCGTCCGCGTCGGCTTCCCCACCAGCCTCGTCCGCGCCGCCGGCGTCTGCACGCGCTGGCTCAGCCACGCCTCCGACCGCGCGCTCCTCCGCCGTTTCCGCGAGCTCCACCCGCCCAGGCTCCTCGGCTTCTACCTCGCCAAGAGGGAGCATCCGGGCGGCGCGCGCTTCTTCCCGGTGCTGCCTCTGCCCCCGGATCTCGCCGCCGTCGTCCGCCGCGCAAGCTTCAGCCTGGACACCCACGAGAGCGCACGCCGCTCCGCAAGCTTCAGCCCCGACACCCACGCGGACGGGCGGTCCGATGTGGTGGGCTGCTGGAACGGCAGCGTTCTCACCAGCTCGCAGGGGCAGAATTACGCCCACGGTCGATCCGAAATTATATTTCAAGTGCACAGCCCGCTATGCTCTGGCTCTGAGAAAGGTGTGGCTATCATCCCAGCATTACACCTCAAAGTCCAGGATGGAATCTGCAGGCTTATTAGACAACTCTTCTTCAAAGAAGAAGGGGATGGATTGTCCTACTTTTTTGTCACGGTGGAGTGTACCAGGTATCATACAGATTCTAAGGTGCATGTGTATATGCTGCAAAATGGTGATGATGCCTGGCGCAAACATCTTACCTTGGCCTCCGACCTCCTCCTGTATCCACGCAAAAGCCCCAAAGGCGTGCTCGTTGACAACAAAATCTATTTGCCGACCGACAATGAAATTGTTGTCCTGGATTTGGTGTCCTCAAGCTTATCGACAATTCAGCTCCCACAAGGGGTGGGTTTTAGTCCAATAGGCACCACCATGTTGTCACGGGCTGATGATGCTTCTGGCGTATATCTCATCCATATCAAGGACCTTCAACTTCAGATATGGCTCCACAATGGGGACAATTGGTTGCAGGTGGACACCATTTGCTTGTGTGAAATCTCTAATAATTTGCTTGACGATGAGCCTACTGATGATATCCTGATAAACCATGTGGGGGGCTATAATGAGTCTTTATTCTTGGAGCTGGGTCGTTGCGCGCTCTACTTGGATGTCAAACGCAGGACGCTGCGTAAAGTGTACGAGATGACAACAGAGGAGCAACAATTGGGTGATATCCATCCTCTTATGATGAGCTGGCTTCCCAGTTTCCCTGCGCTCATGGGTAGTCCTGCAAGGTTTGCCTTTTGCCCTTTTCATGATCCGTATAGTGTCCTTGTAGAGTGTACTTAATTTTGCAATTTGCAGCGTGCATCTCACTGTTTGGTACTATAGTTGTGGGGTGGTGTTACATATGTGATTGATTCCTTAGGCCTTTTTAACGATACTAGTCAGGCAAAATTAGAGAATGCTTGTTGTTAGATGGTTTTAAATCACTTACTTATTAATTTCTTGGCCCAGCTAACAATACTAGAGGCGACGCTAGTGAAAGCTTGTTGTAAGATGATCTGAAATCACTTGTGTACTGAGGAGCATTACAAGGTGTCTACTTGTGGTTAACTGGTCATAGTAGGGGACCGTTGCGTATGGACGTCGGTGTGTAATGAGCTTGCTGTGAAGGACGCTGTGGATAGGTTAGATAAGTGAGCGAAGTAGAACTTATGGATGGATGCATATTTCCTTTTTAAGCCGCTAAAAGGTTACTGAATATTTCCTTTAAATATGATACCATAGTGGATCCCTAAGGAAAAGAATCTGCTTGGGTACAAGCTCAGTTGCCTTTACTTCCCTATTACTACTACTCGGATGACTACATATGTCCAAATCCAACTATCGCCCATATATTGTCATCCTTAATCGGTTTTTCTCATGGATCTCTCATTCTGTTGTATACTTCTATCACAGTTTTCTGAACTATCCGTGCAAAGTTGCAAATTGGAGCTACAAAAGTATGAACATCATGTATAAGAGGATAAAAAGCTGAAAGATTCCTAGCCTTGGTAATCTGTTAATGTTGACCACTGTTTTCTTGTCCCATCAAGCCTGGAATGCTAGCTTCCTATTTCTTAAATATAATCATGGTGTAACTTTTTACATACTATTTCTCAATTTTGAACCTCAAGCTATGTATGAGCTCTTTGTCAAAAAAATAGCTATGTATGAGCTTGATAATACTTGTTCTTTTTTTGCAATGTTGCCTGGTGGATCATATATTCTTTTACGCGAATACAAGTGGTAGATTTGACACACGTACTCTTCATCTTGTTTATGATTGATTCAGATATACAGTGGAATTTTCCTTTTATATGACATTGCTGGTCCAAGATAACATTGGCTATTTTATGTCTGTCATTTCTACTTCTCTAATCAGAGTTTTAGTTTGTTGGAATACAAACTATAAAATGGAAATACGTGTGGCTGGGATATTAAAATCATTTAACCTCTATTGTTGTTGCTTTTGTAAATAAAAAGTAAAAAACCTATATCGCTTGACCAAATTTATCGCCTTAGATTTCTAAACGCACTTAACATTTAACTGTCATTGAAGTAGCCACTCATCTTGTTATTCCATTTGATATTCTGATGCTTTAGTGGCAAACCGAAAGTATCCTGGTGCTTAATTACCTCCATCTGGATCCTTGCTCTGTTTTCTTTGAAACAGGAATGCCACTTGAAGAACAAGGATATGAGGAAGCTTTTGGATGGCCTGTGACAAGTTCGCCATCGACGAAGAGCACAGGGCTGCATTTACTCCGTAGCAGTTCTAACTGTGTTTATTTTATCGCCATCGACGAAGAGCACGGTGCTGCATTTCCTCCGTAGCAGTTCCTACTGTGTTCATTTCCTACATTGCCTGGTCTGTTTGTGTTGTTGGTGTCTTCTGTGGTTCCACTGCTTGCTGCTCGGGGCATTCCGGGAGGTGTCTTCTTTTGTATGTTGAGCAGCTAATCCAGTACTTGTGTTGCGGCCTTGTGTGGTTCTGCTGCTTGCAACTTCTGGCATCTGCAGAAATTGTGTAGTTCTAGTGCTGTAAAAATCTTTTGGGCAAGTGTCAGTCTTCTTTTGTATGTTGATCAGCTGAGCATCTGGTTAAGTGTCTTATTTTACACCATTGCAGAGTTGGTTTCAGTTAACGATGTGTAGTTAACTCTGTTGTATTACTGGAAGACAAGCATGTTGGTGGAGGATCTTACATTGCGTCACTGGAATCCTTAGTATTATAAATTATACTCCCTCTGTTCCTAAATATTTGTCTTTCTAGACATTTCAACAAGTGACTGCATACGAAGCAAAATGGGTGAATCTACACTCTAAAATATGTCTATATATATCCGTATATGATAGTCAATTTGGAATCTCTAAAAAAACAAATATTTAGGAACGGAGGGAGTATTTCGTTATGAACTAGTTGATTCAGAGCTGGTGTCTCCAAATGATTTCAGCAATAACATGACAAGCAATCGGCCGCAATCTGTGATGCGCAAAAAATATAGGAAAATTTGGAAATAAAAGGTAGCCACAAAAGTATCCAAAAAATGATGGTTTCAAAATTTATTTTTTTGTTTTATTACTCCCTAGAAGTTGGAACTTTTTTTTTTGCCAGAATACAACCATGGAGTTACATAATGTTAGCCTCAAACTAACCAATTAGCCAATTACTCGGTCATTATTTTTTTATGAATTCTATATGTTAGATGGTGTTTACTGAGAGTAAGAAATTCTTCACCGCACCTTGGAGTCTTCATAAAGGAAAAAAATGATACAAGTCAAGTTCATAAATGGTGAATCCAATTGTGCACACCATTCTCTTATCTTTCACACGTTTTATGGTACTGAAACTGTAGTTCATACTTTACTGTCAATACAAGTGAAGGAAAAGAAAAAGAAAAAAACCACCCCATCTCTGAAAAACGGCGCGACAAGGCTTGCATCACCCTCTAGTACATCATCATTTTTCCTGTTACCACTATGTAGCAACCATTAAATAATCCCATTGCTCATTGGTGAGCGTTGCTAGCCATCTATTTTGATCTAAAATCATCTTGTCATGAATAAGAAAGAACATAGCAAGCAGATATGAAAGTGTTTGTATTCACGAACAGATAGGTATAAAAAAATAGAGATAAATGAAAGGGAGATTTTTAACTTTTTTTGAAACCACTCTGTAGCAACCATCAAATTGATATTTTTTTAGCTCCGTATACTAAACGTGCCTCTGCGAGCTGTGCCGTGCCATAGACAATTATGCCGGGCCGAGTCAGCCCGTTTGACCAGCTCTGCATCGATCTCCTCTCACTAGTGAGTAGTGAGGCCATTGGCATCAACGCTTCTTCACTCACTCCATCGACCGACCTGCCTTAATCCCCTTTCTCACCCAACGCACCGCGGCGCTGCGGCTGCCCGTTGTCGGCTTGTCGCACTCGAGAACGTCCGCCGCAAGGTCCCGCTGGCTGTCAGCTAGGTCAAGTCAGTGTGTGCGGCGTCTGCCATACGTCGTAAAATGACAAACTTATAGAAAAACACAACCTTCTTTAAAAAAGACGAAAACACCCACGAAATAATTATGGCCTGATGCAGAGGCCGGGGATAACCCCCTTTTTGAAAAAAAACAGAAACCGATTTTGCAGCGGTGAACCATAAGGCACTCCTCCAAACACCACAAGTTGCAAGCAATGAAAACACACAAGACTTGCAACACAAGTAGGTACAAGATTAGATAATATAGCTATTCAACATACAAAAGGAGGCACTTCCCAAATGCCACAAGTAGTAAAGCTGGAACCACACAAGACAACAATAAAAACAGACCCCTAAACGATGAACCAATTGGTCGCTAACAGAGTAACACTACTGATATTACGCGGGGATTACAGACCCCTACCTGCAAGGCTCCACTTACATAGCATCCTGATAAATCCACAACCAGTTAAAGTAATGCAGAGTAATAGAACTGCTACTAATTAAGGTAAGGTATTGCAGTCCTGTGCTCTTCACTGATGGTGCCCTTGTCACAAATCATCCAAACGCTTTCCTCATATCCTTGCTTGTTCTTCATGTGGCATTCCTGTTTCAGAGAAAACAAGGGAACGATCAAGATGGGGGTAATTAAGCATCAGGATATCAAATCTACTAACCCGACAAGTGGCTAGTCCAACAATAGTTACATGCATGGTGCGCTTAAGAGATCAAGGATATGAATTTTGTCGAGGAATGCAGTTTTTATTTCCAAAAGGTACAGCTATAGAGGTTAAATGCTTTCATATCCCAGCCACACATATTTCCATTTTAGGAAAAAGTTGTGGCTAAACACATTGCACTGCACCCATGATGAACAGTAAATTCGAACAGTCTCTTCCATTTTATAGGTTGCATTCAAACAAAACAAAACTCTAATTATACATGGAGAAATGCCAAGACAAACATAAACTAGCTACCATAACCTTGAACTAGCAATATCATATAAAAGGGGAATTTTATCTGAATCACAAATAATAAATAAGCTCAAGAGCACCCCGTGAAATCAACCAGCTGTGTTCGAGAAAAAGAACATACGATCCACTAAGCAAAATTCGGGGGAAAAACAAGTATTAGCAAGCTCATACATAGCTTGACGTTCAAAGTTGAGAAGTAGGGTGTAAAAAATTACACCATGATTATATTTAAGAAATGGGAAGCTAGCATTCCAGGTTTGATGGGCTTATGACTATTTCTGGGCAAGAAAATATAGTAGTCAACTTGATAACAGATTAACAAGCCTGGGCATCTTACAGCTTTTATATATCCTCTTATACATGATGTTCTTACTTTTGTAGGTCCAATTGGCAATTTTGCACTGACAGTTCAGAAAATTGTGATAGAAGTACACAACATAATAAGAGATCCATGCAGAAAACAACAAACAAGTCACTTGTTAACACCACTACGAATCGTTATCATGAGTATAACGGGAAGACACAGTTCAGGAAGCACGATGTCTGGTGCCAACACAAGGCTAAACAAAAGCAAGTATTCCATGAAGTGGTCAGTTGTAGCCTGATACTTTAGCATATGTTTTGCAAATGGCGACCGCTATCAACACTATCAAGTTAATATTCCTTGGGCCTTCCAATATTCTTTGTTTTTTTTTATTTGAAAAGGAGGATTACCCCGGCCTCTGCATCTGGGCGATGCATGCAGCCATTTTATTAATTATTCACAAAGACCTTACAAAGTAGTACATGAGGTAGTCTGAAGCCACCCTCCTAGCAACAACTGTCGCTACTCCTATCCATCTGATGAAGGGGTGCCGATAGTCCGAGCCTAATATCAAACAGACATCGCACAAATGCCTAACATCTAAAGCCAGAGGCCCCAACCTAGCCACATACCGGGTTTGGGGCACAAGCTGGTCCGACGCACTCTCTGTGTCGTCGCCGCCATCTTCCATCAATCCATCTTCAGAGCAGAAACTAATGCACCAATTTTGCCAGGCCTCTCTGCCATCGACGCCACCATGACGCCAGATAGCACCCTCCTCCTGCGCGAGTCCATCTCCGTGCATCGGACGCCGAGTCTCCACAACGCCATGCCGCCGAGATCCGCCGCCATCAATGTGTGAGATGAAGCACCGCTCCACCAAAGAATCCGTCCTCTGGTCCCTCGATCACGTGTGTACCTCCAAGAATGACGCCCCCACGAGGGGAACGACACCAAAGCGCCGCCGTCATCCGATCTAGGGTTTCCCCCGGAGGTAGCAGAGAGTGGCCTTGAACTTCTCCACGGCGATGCCTTCAAGAAGGGAACGACGCAGATAGCGCCGCCACCGCCGGCCTTGGCAGTAGCCAAAAGCAAGTTTTCACCCAGATCTGTTCGAAGGAATCCAACTCTCGTGCACGGGCCGCCGCCACCACCAGCACCACCAGGCCGAGCACACGCCGCCGCCGGCACCTCCACGGTGCCCAGAGGCCGCGAGACTTGCCGCCACCACGCCTGACAAGCAGCCACGGCCAAGCCCCAGCACCACCCAGATCCAATCTGGGGTCAAGAGCCCCAGGCCGCAGCCGCTGTGTAGGCGGCACCACCGGACGGGGACAAGCCCTCCACCCTGCCACAGAGCGAGCCGCCGCCGGAACTTCGAAGCGCCACGCCACCAAGCCCATCGGGAGCGACTGCGCTGCCGTGAGGAAGAAGGGAGAGCCGCGCCAGGGGAGAAGCCCCGCCGCCGCCGGCACTGCCCAGGCTTTGCCCGGCAGTGGCCCTCGGCGGCGGCGAGGAGGAGGAAAGGGTGGAGGAGGGCCGGCGGCGCGGGTGGCTAGGGTTCCCCCGTGTCACCTCCGAGAGGGACGCGGGGGACGGGAGATATCTGGCACTGGATTCAGGATAACAAGTGATTTCAAATCATCTTACAACAAGCATTCACTAGTTTCGCCTCTAGCATTTGATAAATGGCCCACGAAATCAGTACGGATACCTTTATATGAGCTGGCCTTTCAACGGAGCTCATTTTAAAGTTTAAACCGTCATACGACAAGCATTCTCTAATATAATGTAACTAGTAACCTGTAATTGTTAAAAAGGCCCAAGGAATCGATCATTCACTAACAGTATCACATAACTAGTATTGTTAAAAAGGCCCAAGGAATCAATCACATATGTAACTCCACACCACAGCTATACCAAACAGTGAGATGCATGATGCACATTGAAAAACTAAGTAAACTCTACAAGGACACTACACCGACCGCCAAAAGATAAAAAGGCAAACCTTGCAGGAATCGAGAAATAAGGATGACGGGAGCTCCCGGGCCTCCTCAGCTATTTGGCACATCCGGCCGTCCGTTGCGCCGGCATGATGCGATTCCGTCCGTCGGATCGAGCCTCCAGATCAAAAACAGGCGCTGTAGGAATGAATAGTCACCCCTCTTTCGTGCCACCGCTCGTAATTCCGGCGCCCCCCGAGGGCATTTTCGTCATTTCACGCACATGGATATAAAAGGGGCGGCTCCTGTGGAGATAACCCTAGCCGCCTCACTCTCGCACTCGCGCGTCGCCGCCTAGCTGCTCCCCACGCCGCCGCCGCCGCCGCCTCCGCTCGCCTGCGCGCCGTCGCCTCCGCTCGCCGTCGCATCGTCGCCTCCGCTCGTCGTCGCGTCGTCGCCTCCTCCCCACCCTCTCGATGCTCCACAGCAACTCGCCGTCGCATCGTCGCCTCCGCTCGTCGTCGCGTCGTCGCCTCCTCCCCACCCTCTCGATGCTCCACAGCAACCCCAGGCGAGCGCGAGCAGCCACAGAGGAATGGCCGCGGCCCTCTCCCTCAGCAGCGCCGGCGCCGGCGGCTCCCTCCTCTGCAGGCCCCCTGCCCCGCGGGGCCTGGCGGCCTCGCGCGCGGACGACTCGTCGCCGGCAGGCCGATCCTGCGCGCCAAGAAGGCCGTCGCCACCTCCTGCAAGGACGACCCATACGCCGTCGCCCAGGTCCCTCCTCCCTTCTCCCAAACTTCTCTGCTCCATGCTGTTCTTCAATCCCTCCTTTTTGAACTGGCAATAATCAACATTAGTAAATTTCTGTATATTTAGTTGATTATTGTTTCGCCTTCATTTATTTTTGATAGAGGAGGACATGTTAGTGATGGAATCACATGAATGATTGCTGGAAATGTATTGTCTGATGCTATATTGGTGATGCGGGTGAGCTGATTTGGGCCTTTTCATCTTGGTCTGTGCAGAACTGGAGCCTTTGAAGGATCTGAATGGAGCATATGTATGCATGCTACGGTTCATCTTAGGTGAGTGCGAATCTTCAGCATCCGTCTCCGTCGCTTCTGGGAAGATGCTTTTAATTGTTTTATCGGTGATATCAATTTGGTAGCATCCTTTGAGTGGTGGCAAGATTATGTGCATTCAGTACTTGCATATCCTTGGTTCCTTGCTTGGTGTGAGATATAAGAACTTCTTGTTTTACGTTCGTTGGATGCACAAGCAGCAGAAGTCAAACTTCCTCCTTCTCAGCTCATTGCTGGTGGTTCAGGCACGGGCCGTAGATGCAGATCGATCAAGTGTCCTCCTCTTTAATTATTTGGATTGGTGGTGCATAGATCTGGTGGTGCACTGGTGAGCCATGGCTATTGGTGCTCAGTTTGCGCAGAATGTAATTGATGTTTCCCGGACCTACAAATAATCAACACTGCATTTCCCCGTGCGTTTGGTAAAATGCAACTGAGAACTAGACAGGTGCCTCATGTGCCTTTTTGTTCAGTAGGACAGCCTGCTCCCAAGGTTTACGAGTCGACTAATTTCATTCGGATATATACTAGCTATTTGCTGGGAGGTGGTATGATCTTCATTGTACTAAAATCATTCTTATACCGACTACCAAATATTAGTGGCTTGGGCACTTTCGAGGGCTGCTGCTTGGATTCTTCATGTGATTTGAATATTTATACAGCCCCCTTTGTGTACAAGTTTGTTGATAAGTTGGTGATAGCTTGTTTCCAAGCGGTTTAGTTAGTCAAGTATCAGACTATAAATTATTCATATCTTTGCTTTCGTGAATACAAGAATGATACATTCAAAATCTGTTCAACAAAAAAATGATATGTACAATACTATTTCTATTTTTGAGAATGATGTCGGGATAATGAAGCTCTGTTTGCAAATCATTTTCTTCAGTAGGTTTCTTTACTTGCTTTCTAAACCTTCCATTTTACTATACTGTGGCCATAAAGCAACATATCGTCTTATGGGGGTTCACAAAATGGTTCCCAGTTCTTAGAATTAGAATTATATCGATCACATAAATTATTTTATTCATCGCCTGCAAGCCAACCATCTCTATTTAAAAGTGAACCTTTTATTAGTTCACCATTTCTCTTCTCGCTATGATGCTGACTTAGACTGCTGCCACTTGGTGCTTAGCAGGGGAGGCACAACCTCTGCCACACCGAAGAGATGGACGATGGCTTCCATGAAGAAATTCGTCGAAGTGACTCCGATGACCCACAGGTGTAACTATCTCTCAATCTTGATTTCCTTGTGGGCTGAAAGCTGAGATGCCATGTCTTTGTGAGATGCCAATGACATTATAATTTGATGCCTGTAGCATCTTTTTTATTTTCATTGAAATAATTTTATACCCTCTGTTAGTAGCAATTTTCCTTGATTTTTTAATGCCACCAAATTAAATGCCATTGTTTCCAATGTGTGTGTGTGTGAGCGTGTGTGTGTGACAAGTTCTGCTCTAAACAAATATATGAGACACAAATGCACAGATGAGTGTTCATGTCCAATTGTTATGACATGTGCAATTATATTTTGATCCAAATTCCTGAACAAGCATAGGTATGAATACTAATGTCAATGCAGTTTCGCTCTTCCTAGGACTCCAGCAGCAACCACATTATCAAAGGGTCAAGGAGCAGCAATTTGATATGCATCCGTGACAACGAAGGTAAAACTTGAATATAGCCTCATGGTCATGTCCGCAACATTATAAGATTACTTTATGGTACAAAATATCATGCACTGTCTCACAAATAATTGTTGGCCATTCTAAAAATATGGATACTACATTGAATTTGTCTTGGACTTCTTAATTTAACCTCTGTGCATGTTCTTATGACAGTGATGTGATGTGTGAAATTTGTGACTTTTTGTATGATCAGATTTTAAGGGAACACCGCCCTGCCAAAAAGCCAACCGTTCGAGCTAGCCACACTGTGAAAGGGCCGAGCAACAACAATCTGATATACATCAGTCAACGATGAAGGTATGTGTATATACAATGTGTAGCGGCGATGTTATCTCAAATTTGCTGTTTAAGCTTGATGCATGCTCTTATAACTGCCCTGTGATATGTGATATTTGTTTGATATCGGAAGAAAGAAATGTGCTCATATTATTTTTCTGCTCATTGATATGCACATGGTTACTGCTCCTATACCAATTACATGGATATCCTGAAATTTGGTGTGCCTATATTCTAATTCAGTTAGGCTTACAAGCATATAAATGCACTAGCTTTTTAAATAGTAAGATTTTTTTGATCTATTTTCCCCCTTTTGACAGATCAGATACGTAACTTTACCCATAAGCTTATTTGCTTCAGAGGCTTATTGTACTGCTACAGTTTTCTCCACGGCACGGAATCGGTGCTGGCGACCCCGCCGTTTCCACACCGCCCCGAGGTATTTCGATCCTTACCTTGCGCCCCAAGCCCAGCGCCTATTCTCACGTGCAGTAGCCAAAATTCATGTGCTTCCCTACTTCAAATGAAAGGATCCATGCTACATAAATAAACTAAGTCATGTTCTTTAGAAGTATATGCACTCCTGGACTGAATGTCGAAACTGTGTTGTTGTTGTTGTTGTTGTATGTCTTCCTTTAACTGCTCTCTGATCTCAAATTTCTTTTCATTGTAGTAACCATTTGGGACTTGGATATGAAGTATTTTGTCTGGGCATTTGAATTTATTCGGACGTGTTATGTTACCGTATGGTGAACTTAGATCAACTTATGCAGACACACAAAAACACATGCACTTAGACTCATATAACTTAGTCATCACAACATGAGTTAGGAACAAGTGCAGTGCTGTAATTTTGAGCGAGCGAGAGAGAGGAGTACATTACTTATTCCACTTCTAAGTTACGCTTGTGCCCCTGTTCCTAATAGTTTCAAACTGATGTGTTTCTTGCCTTACATGAATTGAACCATGCTACTTTGAAATCAGAGAGCAGGCAACTGTAGGTTTAGTTTTTAGTTCAAGTGTAGTATGTGCTAGCTACTATATATGCAGCACCACATTTTGAATTATCCAATAGAATTAAGTTCATGTTCAGACTATTCTAGATAGCAAACTGTAACATATGTGAACCCCTGATATATACTAGGAAGCGTTTGTTCATTAGTATGGCCATATGTGTCGTAGTGGCCAGGAACCTCCGGTGAGCTCATCCACTCTTTAGTTTTCCACCCCTTTTAACCTTTAATTTTGTTGGCCTTTCTTATGGATTTTCATTATTTCTCTTCATATTTTCAAATTGTAATGGAGATGAAATGCACCTTGTTTCTTCTCTTTATATTTTCAAATTGTAATGGAGATGAAATGCACCTTGTTTCTTCTCTTTATATGCTCATGAGGACAGTGCTATTGCATCTGGATCGTCAAGTTGTTGAAGAATCTGGTCTTTTTGTGCTTGCCTACAAAGCTTTCATATCTTATATTTGTTGGACAAACAAAAATAACTGATGGTTGATTGTCTCAACCATCAGTTGAGAACATAGAGATTTCCACGAATGGGCATTTCTGGACTGTTGAATAAAAATAATAAAAACAGATGTAAATATAATTTACTATATATATATAGATGCGTTTGATATCGAAATAAAGACATGTGGCCATATTATTCTCGTACTCATTGATATGCATACAGCGGTCTGCTCGTGTATCTAATTTTTTCTTGCTGGATTGTGGTATTATGCGGTTTGCCTTTCGTATTTTCGGACAATCCTATTCCACTAGTAGAAAAGGGCCCATTTGTCCCGGTTCGGGAACCGGGACTAAAGGGTCGGGACTAAAGCCCAACACCTTTAGTCCCGGTTCTTATACGAACCGGGACAGATGGGGCTCCACGTGGCCGCTGCGGCGAGCCCAGAGAGGAGGGCCTTTAGTCCCGGTTGGTAACACCAACCGGGACCAAAGATCATCCACGTGTCAGCAGCTCAGGAGCTGGGGTTTTTGTTTTTTTTTTGAAAGGGGGGGGGGGGGGGGGCGTTTGGGGGTTTTGTAGGGTTAATTTAGGGGTTTCATATATTGTGTTAGCTAGCTAATAGAGAGAAGTGTCCTCTCTTATCTCCGTGCTTGGTCGACGCTACTACTATACGTATAGAGAGGACTCGACACGCTAGCTAGTAAGCAAAAGAAGGAAACCATTAAGTACACAAGATCGTCATGAACATATACAGAGAGAAGTGATCGACCTCCTCCTTCTCCGAGAGATTGGTCGAACAACAAGTTTTCGTATATCTATCCGACGCTACTAGCTACATATATACAATATAAGATCCCTAACATCTGATGTCAAGTTCCACATGGTATTCTCCGGCTGGATTGATGACGTGGTCAAGAAAGAATCCAGCCAATTCCTCTTGAATTGCCTTTAAGCGATCTTGTGGTAGGAGTTCATTCCGCATCTGCCAAATCTAATTTGAAGAAGGGGGTCAATACATATATATGAATGAAACTCAACACAAATGATGGTAATAAAATAAAATTATGAATATTATTGCTTACGCACTTCATATTGTTTTTCAGAGTAGCCCCGCTTAGAGGTCGTTGCGTTGTAGATGTACTCGCAAACGTAGTATCCACAAAAATTATTCCCGCCTTCCTGCCACAACCACTTTACGAGAAATAGAGGTCAATCAAACTGATAATCAAGCATTATAAATGGTATTGATGAAACTAGCTAGAATCAATGGAAGATGCGCGGAACTAGCTAGTAGTACTTACTTTCGGGTGTGTAAATCGCAGATCCCCCGGCAGTCCCGGAACTTCTGCGGTGAACACTTTCCAAACCCTGCGAGACAAAGAAAATAATTACTTGATATCAGGAAATGAACAAAGTTGCCGATATGGTGCGATAATGATCGATTGAACTTACTTCTGGAGCATTTCAGTCATGGCCGCATACTCCTTGGGATCTTTTCGTCTTGAGTCTAAGACGGTTACTAGTCCCTGCTCAAGCTTAATCTCTAGGAGAATAAAGTGGAAGCTGCGCACGCATGCATAACTCATCAATTACATTACTATAACCTCGAGTAATAATGGAAACCGAATATGCAGAAGACAGTAACACTCACTTGAAGTTGTAAGGAAAGAGTATTTTATCTTTGTTTTGATTTTTAAGCAACGATTGTAGCAAGTTGGCCTCGGTTTCTTTCGGATTATATGTAACCGTCCATTCATCTATGAGATTTGTGTTAATGAACCCAATATCATAGATTTGTGCATTTCTGCATTCGACTATCTTCAATCTGCATAATATAGTGAGGATAATTATATATACATGCAATGAAAGAGCTGAGCTATATATAGAGACTTAATTACAGAAGTATAGTACTTACAGACAGTAGCAAGTGATGATTATTTTATCGAGGTCCTTTTGATTGAAAAACTGGAAGAACTCCTCAAATGGAACAGACAACAGATCAATTCCAACGAGGTCGTGCTCCTCTTTAACTCTCAGCGTCAAAATATCTTTCCCAGACTTGCAGGTGTCCATGTACCACTTATGGAATCTTCGCATCATCGTTGTTAGAGGAGGATCACCAGGTCTGACGAGAGGCTTCCCGTACTGGTATTTGTGTTCGTCCACCTCCATTGTATCAAAATGTGCATCGTCGGGCAGGTAATCACCAGGATTGGTACTGGGCAGCATCCCCGGCAGATTTGCGACAATATCGCTAGACACCTTGAGCGGGGGGCACGATTGGTTTGCCTGTTCGCCGAGCTGGGGAATTTTGTTCCCACTTCTTCGTTCTTGTAACCTTTTCTCAGTTGAAGTAGTTCCTGACTAGCGCGCTCCTTCCACTGCCTTTTTAAGAGCGCGGACATGGTTGTCATCCGGCGGAGGCGGTGGTGGTCGCTTCAGGTTCTTCACAGTGCGCTTCAATTTCACTGGATCCATCTTCTCCTCCGGAGGTGGATTTTTCTTTGCAAAAAAGTCCCTCACTTGGGCTTTACAGATCTCCGCGTTTTCCTCGTCGGTCATCTCGTATGGTAACTTCTCTAGAGGCGTGAGAGTCGGACCGAATCTGTATTGCCTCCCGCCTCTGGCTGTACTGCTAGACGCCGGAGCAGTCGGAGTGGCTGCGGCTGTCTTCCTTTGTTGCTTACGAGGCGGAGAAGGAGGCGGAGTGCTACGATGCGCCAGAGCAGCCGGAGCGGCGGCGGCTATCTTCCGCTGTTGCTGACGAGGCGGAGAAGGAGGCGGGCTGCTCGGACGCGCCGGCGCAGGCGGAGAAGGAGGCGGAGTGCCCTGATCACTCGCCAGAGGAGGAGGAGGAGGAGGAGGCGGAGTTCCCTGACTCACCGGAGGAGGAGGCGGAGTGCCCTGACTCGCCGGAGGAGGAGGCGGAGGCGTCCAGTTCGGAAGGTTGATGAGCTCCTTCCGCCATAGACATGGAGTCTTCAGAGCAAGACCCAGCTGAGTCTCCCCTTCACCGGTAGGGTGGTCAAGCTGGAGCTCCTCAAATCCCTCCGTTATTTCATCGATCATCACAACAGCATAGCCTTGTGGAATCGGAAGGCAGTGAAAAGTTGCGCCGGGTCCAGAAGGTGCAACAGAGCCGACAGCCGCCTTGACTTTGAGGTGCTGCCATTGCGCCATAAGGTGGCAATCTTGAGCCTCCGTGATAGCATCCACGGGGTAGCTGGGAGCCGTGAAGTCAGGCTGCTGAAGGACCTCGGTGGAAGCCACGCTGCTTCTCCGCTGAGATGGAGGGGTAGCTTCTGGGGTAGCTCCGGCAGGTCGCTGGCTCTGAACTAGTAGTGCTTGTTCCTCTAGCGCTCGTACCCTTGCATTCAGCGACTGCAGTTCCGTCTACTCCACTTTCCTCCTCCTCTCCCGGGTTTTGTAACCACCTGCGCTGGGAAACCCAACCCTCCACGCAACGGAGCCTGCCGTGCCTCGTGTTCGTCCTGGGTGCTCAGGATTCCCGAGGGCATGTGTGAGCTCGTCGTTCTCTCTGTCGGGAACGAACGTCCCTTCCTGCGCTGCGGCGATATACTTCTGAAGCTTCTTGACGGGTATTTCAAGTTGCTCCTTCGTCCAACGGCACTTCCCTGTTTCAGGGTCCAAGGTTCCCCCAACCCCGAAGAACCAAGTCCTTGAACGGTCTGGCCAGTTCAATGTCTCTGGTTCGACCCCTTTATCAAGCAGGTCCTTCTCAGCCTTGTCCCACAACGGCCGGGCTTTGAGGTAGCCACCTGACCCCGTGCGATGGTGATACTCCTTCTTTGCAGCATTTTTCTTGTTTGTCGTTGACATCTTCTTACTCTTCTCCGATGTCTTGTGGGCCACAAATGCGGGCCAGTGATCTCTTATCTTCTCAAATCGGCCGGTGAATTCTGGAGTCTTCCCTTTGTCGACAAACGTTGATTTCAACTCATTCTTCCACCTCCTGAATAGATCTGCCATCTTCTTAAGGGCATGAGCCTTGACCAATGGCTCTATAACTGGCTTATCCGGATCCTCCTCTGACGGTAGGGTGAAATTTGCCTTCAGCGCGGTCCAAAGATCATCTTTCTGTCTATCGTTGACAAAAGACACTTGAGGGTCTTCGCTCTTAGGCTTATTCCATTGGTGGATGCTGATCGGGATCATGTCCCTAACAAGAACCCCGCACTGAGCAGAAAATGCTTCCTTGGTCCGGCTGGGTTCAATCGGTTGGCCATTGCCCTTGATTGCTGTGATCGTGAACCTTTCATCCTGGCGCAACCTTTTCTTCGGGCCTCGTCTCGTTACCGAAGTTTGGCTCGATCCGGAGGGCTAGAAAAGAAGAAAGAAGAGAGTTAATATGTGTACATACCAAAACAATTAATGCATCAATTAGCTAGTCAGCACAGGCTTAATTAATATATATACCTCGCCGGACTTTGCAACAGCTCCTTCCTCCGTTTGCTCATCGGAGCCATCATAATCATGTCCTTCCACCTCCATTGTTCGATCACCGGAGCCTGCTTCACCCTCTCCTTCCAGACCATCGGTGTCATTGAGATACGACAAGATATCACCTCCGCCGAGGATTATGTCCCCCAACAACTGTTCTGCTTCGATGTCTCGGTGCTCCATAGTTTCTGCAAATATTACAACATGGCAATTAATATACAAACATGACAGATGGATATATTAGTGCAAACGTAGACCTAGCTAGCTCGACGCTTCTACGGTTTGGGGTGGCCTCGACAACTCTTCTACGAACCGCCTCTCTCATGAATGTCCGACATCCGGACCGACAAGGGATTTAACAAAATGACGCCATTCTGGATGTGCAGAAAATGGTCCATATTTTTCCTGATCTCATCTACCCTTCTATATGTCACGTTGTCTAGTGTCAAAGAATTCAAGAAAACCATGACTTCATCATTAGCCGGAAATGACAGGCGTATAATGGTATGAAGCTCTTCAAAGTTGTTTTGGAACGGAGTTCCCGATAGAATAATTCGCTTTTTGGTACAAAGTTCAGCAAGAGCCTTCCGAATATCGCTATTTGGAAGGCCTTTGCTGAAATTCGTATCAAAAGGAGAATTATTCTATCAGGAACTCCGTTCCAAAACAACTTTGAAGAGCTTCGTAGCATCATACGCCTGTTACTTCCGACTAATGATGAAGCCATGGATTTCTTCAATACTTTGACAGACAACGTGACATATAGAAGAATACATATATAGATGAGATCAGAAAAAAAATTGGATCAACTTGTGCACATCCATAATGGGGGCATTCTTGATAAATCTATATATGTCAAAATTCAAACTTTGACATATGATCAAACTTTGACATATGATCAAATGTTGCATATGTCAAAATTCAAACTTTGACATATGATCAAACTTTGACATATGATCAAATGTTGCATATGTCAAAATTCAAACTTTGACATATGATCAAACTTTGATATATGTCCACCGCGATATAAAATAATACATAGACTTGTTCGGGCGAGAGGGGGTTGATCGACGTCCCCCCTCATGTCGAAGTTACCGGAGTTATCTTCTAGTGGTTTGGGTGGCCTCGAGAGTTTGTCGAGTAGGGGCGGGAGGGGGTAGGAGATCGACAACGCTTTTTTATATATGTCCACCGCGATATAAAATAATACATAGACTTGTTCGGGCGAGAGGGGGTTGATCGACGTCCCCCCTCATGTCGAAGTGAATGAACAACTCTGAATTTTTTTACATGTACTCCCGAGGGGAATTGAAGTTATCGGGGTTATGTTTATACAACAAATGGACAACTCATCTCATTTCATCTCATCTGAAAAAACATAGCACATCTAAAAAAATACATACATACATGGAAAAAAATTGCTATGAACAAAAAAAAATCATGTCGAAGTTATCGGGGAGGGGGTATATCGACCCCCCCCCTCATGTCGAAGTTATCGGGGAGGGGGTATATCGACCCCCCCCCTCATGTCGAAGTTATCGAGGAGGGGGTATATCGATCCCCCCCCTCATGTCGAAGTTATCGGGGAGGGGGTATATCGACCCCTCCCCCTCATGTCAAAGTTATCGGGGAGGGGGTATATCGACCCCCACCCCCCTCATCATGCATATATAGCTACCACATACATATATACATTGAAAAAAATTACATTATATATATATATATGAACAAAAAAATTACATCATATATATACATATGTACATCGACCCCCACCCCCCTCATCATGAACAAAAACATGCTCTGAACAAAAAAATTAATACATTATGAACATCTACATACATATAGGCACATACATAAATATATACATTATATATATATATATATATGAACAAAAAATTAATCTAATAAAAAATGAAAAACAAACAGAGACGGGGCGGCGCGGTGGCTCACAGCGGGGGCGGCTGGCGACGGCGATGGCGACGGCGACGACGACGACGGCGACGGCGGGGGCGGGCCGGGGCAGGGGCTTGGGCGCGGGCAGGGGCCGGCGCGGCGACGACGTGGTCGGGGGCAGGGGCGCTGGGCGACGACGACGAGGTGCGGGGAGCGGGCGGCGACGGCGTCGAGGGCTCGGGGCAGGGGCGGCGCGGTGACGACGTCGGAGGCAGGGGCGACGACGGCGACGGCGACGAGGAGCAGCGCTGGGGCGTCGGGCACGAACTGGCGATGGAAATCTGAAAATTTCCTAAGTGCTGGCTTATATAGCAAAGGCTTTGGTCCCGGTTCGTGGCACCAACCGGGACCAATGCCCCCCTTTAGTCCCGGTTGGTGCCACCAACCGGGACCAAATGTCTTTTTTCAGCAGCCTAAAGGGCGGGAAGCAGGGACCTTTGGTCCTGGTTGGTGGAACCAACCGGGACTCCACCAACCGGGACAAAAGCCCTGTGCTGCCCGCGTCGCGGCCAAAAGTTTAGTCCCACCTCGCTAGTTGAGAGAGCTCGAGAGTGGTTTATAAGCGCTGCTGCGCCCACTCTCTCGAGCTCCTCTCAACTGCAGGCTTTCGGGCCTAAACTCGCACTATGTGCATGTGGGCCTACTGGGCCTGCTGCGGGCCTGAATCCTGGCCCATGGTTGAGTTTCTAGTCGTATTCAGGCCGTGGTGGCCCAGTAGGTGGCACTTTTTTTATTTTTATTTTGTTTTCTTTGTTGCTTTATTTATTTTATTTTGTTTCTACTTACAACAAAATACTTACTGTTGCTATTTTTATTTATTTTATTAAATTTTATTTTATTATTTTTTTGCTTTTTTTATTTATTTTATGAAAATTCTTTTTCTTTTAATGTTTTGAAGAGAAAATACTTTGATAATTTTAGTTGCATAAATTTTATATAATTTTAGTTTCAATAATACAAGAGGTTTAAAAAGTTTTTTAGTTGATTCCTTTAGCTATTAAAGTTTCATTAAAGTTTTCTAGTTCATTCTTTTTCTATTAGAGTTTCATCAAAGTTTTCTAGTTCATTCTTTTAGTTTATTATTTTTGCTATTAAAGTTTCATAAAAGTTGAGAGGGTTACGGCAAAAACTGGATGCACTTCGTGTACAAAATGGACAATCTCTTTCGAAGTATCAGGGTTTCGGACGAAAACTCATCTGTTACAAAGGGATTTTATTTTTTTGAACTTATTTGAACTCCAGACTTTTTGTGTGCTCAAAATGAACCATTCAAAGTAACATCATCAATTTTCAACCCATTCTGACTTCATTTGTTATTTTTCATGCATTTACTGATTTTTTTGAGCTAAATGACCCTGAAATTGAAAAGCACTTCAAATGAACCTATGAAGAGGTGGAAAATGAGCATGATATCATCATTTCACCACATAGCATGTGCTAAAAAGTTGAGAGGGTTACGACAAAAACTGGATGCACTTCGTGTACAAAATGGACAATCTCTTTCGAAGTATAAGGGTTTCGGACGAAAACCATCTGTTACAAAGGGATTTCATTTTTGAACTTATTTGAACTCCACACTTTTTGTGTGCTCAAAATGAACCATTTTAAAGCAACATCATCAATTTTAACCCTTTCTGAGTTCATCTGTCATTTTTCATGCATTTACTGATTTTTTGAGCTAAATGACCCTGAAATTGAAAAGCACTTCACAATGAAACTTGAAGAGGTTGAAAATGGCATGATATCATCATTCACCCACATAGCATGTGCTAAAAAGTTGAGAGGGTTACGGCAAAAACTGGATGCACTTCGTGTACAAAATGGACAATCTCTTTCGAAGTATCAGGGTTTCGGACAAAAACTCACCTGTTACAAAGGGATTTCATTTTTTTGAACTAATTTGAACTCCAGACTTTTTGTGTGCTCAAAATGAACCATTCAAAGCCACATCATCAATTTTCAACCCTTTCTGACTTCATCTGTCTTCACTTTTTCTTCGCTTGTGTCCTTTGCTTATTGCGCCGTAACCATGGATATTCTTCATCACTTAACAGGGTGCTTGGGTCAGCCTTGACTTTGAAGGGAGGAATTTCATGAAACTTTTCATAATCTTCAGACATTTCTGTCTTACCCTCCACTCCCATGATGTCTCTTTTCCCTGAAAGAACTATGTGGCGCTTTGGCTCATCGTATGATGTATTCGCTTCCTTATATTTTCTTTTTCTCGGTTTGGTAGACATGTCCTTCACATAGAAAACTTGCGCCACATCATTGGCTAGGACGAATGGTTCGTCTGTGTACCCAAGATTGTTCAGATCCACTGTTGTCATTCCGTAATGTGGCTCTACCTGTACCCCGCCTCCTGACAGATTGACACATTTGCACTTAAACAAAGGGACCTTAAAATCATGTCCGTAGTCAAGTTCCCATATGTCCACTATGTAACCATAATATGTGTCCTTTCCCCTCTTGGTTGCTACATCAAAGCGGACACCACTGTTTTGGTTAGTGCTCTTTTGATCTTGGGCGATCGTGTAAAATGTATTCCCATTTATCTCGTATCCTTTGTAAGTCAATACAATCGAAGATGGTCCCCTGGACAACGAGTACAGCTCATCAGAAACAGTGTTGTCACCTCTGAGATGTGTTTCCAACCAACTGCCGAAAGTCCTGATGTGTTCACATGTAATCCAGTCGTCACACTGCTCCGGGTGTTTGGAGCGCAGAATGTTCTTGTGTTCATCGACATACGGGGTCACCAAGGTAGAGTTCTGTAGAACTGTGTAGTGTGCTTGAGACCAAGAATGCCCATCCCTGCATATTATTGAGTCCCCTCCTAGCGTGCCTTTTCCAGTCAGTCTCCCCTCATACCGCGATTGAGGGAGACCAATCTTCTTAAGGTCAGGAATGAAGTCAACACAAAACCCAATGACATCCTCTGTTTGATGGCCCATGGAGATGCTTCCTTCTGGCCTAGCGCGGTTACGGACATATTTCTTTAGGACTCCCATGAACCTCTCAAAGGGGAACATATTGTGTAGAAATACGGGGCCCAGAACGACAATCTCGTCGACTAGATGAACTAGGACGTGCGTCATGATATTGAAGAAGGATGGTGGGAACACCAGCTCGAAACTGACAAGACATTGCGCCACATCACTCCTTAGCCTTGGTATGATTTTTGGATCGATCACCTTCTGAGAGATTGCATTGAGGAATGCACATAGCTTCACAATGGCTAATCGAACGTTTTCCGGTAGAAGCCCCCTCAATGCAACCGGAAGCAGTTGCGTCATAATCACGTGGCAGTCATGAGACTTTAGGTTCTGAAACTTTTTCTCTGCCATATTTATTATTCCCTTTATATTCGACGAGAAGCCAGACGGGACCTTCATACTAAGCAGGCATTCAAAGAAGATTTCCTTCTCTTCTTTGGTAAGAGCGTAGCTGGCAGGACCTTCATACTGCTTTGGAGGCATGCCGTCTTTTTCGTGCCAACGTTGCAGGTCCTCCCGTGCTTCCGGTGTATCTTTTGTCTTTCCATACACGCCCAAGAAGCCTAGCAGGTTCACGCAAAGGTTCTTTGTCACGTGCATCACGTCGATTGAAGAGCGGACCTCTAGGTCTTTCCAGTAGGGTAGGTCCCAAAATATAGATTTCTTCTTCCACATGGGAGCGCGTCCCTCAGCGTCATTCGGAACAGATAGTCCGTCGGGACCCTTTCCAAAGATTACGTGTAAATCATTGACCATAGCAAGTACGTGATCACCGGTACGCATGGCGGGCTTCTTCCGGTGATCTGCCTCGCCTTTGAAATGCTTGCCTTTCTTTCGACATTGATGGTTGGTCGGAAGAAATCGACGATGCCCCAGGTACACATTCTTCCTGCATTTGTCCAGGTATATACTTTCGGTGTCAGCTAAACAGTGCGTGCATGCGTGGTATCCCTTGTTTGTCTGCCCTGAAAGGTTACTGAGAGTAGGCCAATCATTGATGGTTACAAACAGCAACGCATGCAGGTCAAATTCCTCCTGTCTGTGCTCATCCCATACACGTACACCGTTTCCATTCCACAGCTGTAAAAGTTCTTCAACTAATGGCCTTAGGTACACATCAATGTCGTTGCCGGGTTGCTTAGGGCCTTGGATGAGTACTGGCATCATAATGAACTTCCGCTTCATGCACAACCAAGGAGGAAGGTTATAGATACATAGAGTCACGGGCCAGGTGCTGTGATTGCTGCTCTGCTCCCCGAAAGGATTAATGCCATCCGCGCTTAAACCAAACCATACGTTCCTTGGGTCACCTGCAAACTCAGTCCAGTACTTTCTCTCGATTTTTCTCCACTGCGACCCGTCAGCGGGTGCTCTCAACTTCCCGTCTTTCTTACAGTCCTCTCTGTGCCATCGCATCAACTTGGCATGCTCTTTGTTTCTGAACAGACGTTTCAACCGTGGTATTATAGGAGCATACCACATCACCTTGGCAGGAACCCTCTTCCTGGGGGGCTCGCCGTCAACATCACCAGGGTCATCTCGTCTGATCTTATACCGCAATGCACCGCATACCAGGCATGCGTTCAAATCCTCGTACGCACCGCGGTACAGGATGCAGTCATTAGGGCATGCATGTATCTTCTGCACCTCCAATCCTAGAGGGCATACGACCTTCTTTGCTGCGTACGTACTGTCGGGCAATTCGTTATCCTTTGGAAGCTTCTTCTTCAATATTTTCAGTAGCTTCTCAAATCCTTTGTCAGGCACAGCATTCTCTGCCTTCCACTGCAGCAATTCCAGTACGGTACCGAGCTTTGTGTTGCCATCTTCGCAATTGGGGTATAATCCTTTTTGGTGATCCTCTAACATGCGATCGAATTTCAGCTTCTCCTTTTCACTTTCGCACTGTCTCCTTGCATCAACAATGACCCGGTGGAGATCATCATCGAGCACATCGTCTGGTTCCTCTTGATCTTCAGCTTCCCCCGTTGCAGCATCATCGTATTCAGGGGGCACATAGTTGTCATCGTCCTCTTCTTCTTCGCTGTCTTCCATCATAACCCCTATTTCTCCGTGCCTGGTCCAAACATTATAGTGTGGCATGAAACCCTTATAAAGCAGGTGGGTGTGAAGGATTTTCCGGTCAGAGTAAGACTTCGTATTCCCACATATAGGGCATGGACAACACATAAAACCATTCTGCTTGTTTGCCTCAGCCACTTCGAGAAAATTATGCACGCCCTTAATATACTCGGAGGTGCGTCTATCACCGTACATCCATTGCCGGTTCATCTGCGTGCATTATATATAATTAAGTGTGTCAAAAACCATTACAAAACATCATGAACAGATAAGTGACCAAATTAATAGAAGTTCATCATCACATTAAAACCAAAGTACATACATAGTTCTCAACTGAACAACATATAGCTCTTCAGAGCATCTAATTAAACCATACATTATTGAAACTTGTAAAACATTTCAATGCAACAACAAATCGATCATAATCGCAAACAAGGGTAACAATTGATCCAACGGCATAATGATACCAAGCCTCGGTATGAATGGCATATTTTCTATACTTTCTAATCTTGAAGCGCATTGCATCCATCATGATCTTGTGATCATCGACGACATCCGCAACATGCAACTCCATATCATCTTCATCTCTCTCCTCCTAATTTTTTTCAATTTTCCTTCAAGTAATTGTTTTCTCTTCAACAAATTTAACCTCTCGACAATAGGGGTCGGTTGGAATTTCCGGTTCACATACTCCTAGATAAAAAAAATCTATGTCATGTTGGTCGGCAATAATTGTCATAAACAACAAATGAACCAAAAGTTATAAAATATAATATATACCACATCCGAATCATAGACAGGACGAGGGCCGACGGGGGCGGATACCAAAACCATCGCACTATATAATAACAAACAATAATAAAATAGAAAATTATACAATTATCTATGTAAATCATACAAGTAAGAATTTTTTTTCTTTTAGAAAGAAGATAAGAACAAGAGGCTCACCACGGTTATGCCGGCGACGAGATCGGCGCGGGCGACGACGGCAGTGAGACGGGGACGGGACGTGACGGACCGCTAAACCTAGACAAATCTTGAGGAAAATGGAGCTTGAAGGTCGAGTTTGGAGAGGAGAAAGCTTAAGTAGTGTTGCGGGCATTTCATCGAACA